>JAVHNF010043562.1:0-13779 GCA_034783455.1 Micropsitta finschii
GAGTTATTAAACAAAACATAACAAAACAACAACAACAAAAAACCTGAACTGGTATTTCTTTTCTGGTATTTTCATGTCAAACAGGGCCAGTTCAATCTTAAACCCAAGACTATACTGCACAGTTACATTTTTTAATAATAGATTAGCAATACAAGGATTAGCTAATGTTCACTAAACTGTTTTGGTGTGTTTAAAGCTGAGAGTTTGGAACAGTGGTTTTTAAACTTTTACTAATGATGACCCCAAGAGACATAGTCTCCCTTTTAACATTCACCATTTTTAGGATTGTATATTTTTGCCATCTGGATGATTATTTTACTATGCAAACACTTTTGTTCTGTAAATTTGAACCCTCCCTGTCTTTGGGTAGGGCATTGTATTAAGCAGATATTTAGCCATTTTTTATTTATCTTTTTTTTTTGCAAAAGTGGAATATTATAAAATTTTGTCTCAACTTTAGTTCAACTGTGTTGAACAAAGAATAAAAGTGTATTATTCCTTTCTGTACAGATTGCCCTCTTGCTGCTTTCAGTGTTCTTTTCCAAGGCATATTTCATATATTTGATTTGGATTTCTAAAATTACAGGCTGAGAGTGTTTGTAGTTAAGTCAATATTTGAGCTATGCAACATAGGCATTTAAAGAAAGACCACATCCTGTGCTTGTGTAACTCTTTCGTTGCTGTAAAACACCGTAAGATTCAGGAAAGAGAAATTATTTATATGTGACTACAGAGTAGAAGCAGAGACATCTCACAGTCTCTGCTGTAGCACAAGTATTCTGCAATTGCATCAGGGTGAAGATGACAAGAGAATGCTTTACGAACTGTAATTTCATAAGCTGATTTTTGAATCTTGTGATTACATGGGACTGCTTTCACTAGGAGGGGTGAAGGGAATAAACTTCCTGGTTTAGCTTTGCAGAAGACTGCCTGAAAAGTCATTGACATGATTTTTGCTTAAACACAAGGATCTAGTTCAAAACCAACAGATATTTATGGTCTTTAAGCTAAATTCATGGTCAGGAGGTCTTGATAATGTCTTTTAATTCTTGGGTTGGTAAAACTGTAGATTTGGATCAGATTTTCTTCAAAAAATTACTCACACCTGAATTTACTGTACCACAATAGAGCCTCAGAGTAGCATGTAAAAAAAGCATGCAAGAGAAGCATCCATCAAAATGGCATTCTGGCATCTGAGAAATTGCTTTGACTCCATCACTGGAATCTCCTCTAAATTATAAACAAACTCCGTAAAATTTTCCTCAAGAATATGTTACACTGCTTATGTTGAATGACTGGTATAGTAGTTCGAATTTATGCTATAAGAAAATTCAGTGGAATAAACCTAGGAAAGAATACTCTTATCTGTTTTCTAAAAGTAGATTAATATCCTTATATTTCCGCAAGTTTGATCAGTTTGATGTGACTCAAAGTTAATTTTACTCTGGTTTATAGTATTCTAGTCATATATAGTACATATGACTTCCTTTTTTAAACATACTGCATTTTTTATACAGTACTCGATTAACTAATCTTTTATGTTACTAAGTAATAATCTTACAGTTTGTATATATATGTTGTTAATTAACATTTACTTTTCCTTCTTTTTAGTCTATGATTCTCACAAAATAGCATTTTGACCTATAATCAGTGCATACAACTTTTGATGTGTAAGTTTGTTAGTGCAGCTGCTACATTATTGAAATAGACTTTGTATCAATACTTTGAAAAATGTATTTATAAAGCAAATACATGATTTTGCCAATTACAGTATAGGTTGATACTGACAATGGAAAATCACCAATATAAAGAGCATAAGAAAACTGTAGGATTTCATTGTGGGAAAGGTTGAGGGTTTGTTCCTTTTTCTTAGTTTTTTTGGTTTTTTTTTTTTTTTTTTTAAGTCAAGAGTATGGAAATATGCTGGGAATGGACTTGTTATGACTTGTGCATTTATATGCATCTTCCTTCAATTTCAAGTTTCCCTTTTGAAACACTAGTATTTCTGGTATTCACCATGCTGACACTCTCCTACTCCACAATCTCATGTGCCTGATGCAGTCAGGCAGGTTTAGATGTGACCAGTTGCATTTGGTACTTGAGATCCCGGGGTGATTTATGCAGAAGTCTGTAAGTTTATGCTTGGCAGATGCTTGGATCACAAGGCAGATATTTCTGAGTGTCACAACTGAATTGTGCTACCATAGTTTTTCTCCTAACACATAATTTTATATGGGTAAAAAGCACTATCATCACATAATCCACTATCTGTTACATCCTATGACATACCAGATAATTCATGTCTTCTTTTTTTTGTGGCCTGGGACAACTTCTGTGAGGCCTGAGAGAAGAATGAATTTAAGTGTGAATTAGCATGAAATAGGATAAAAATAAAGTATGGATTGAACTGGAGCCAATCTTAATCTAACCCCCTTAAAACATAGTTATAAAAGTCTATCAGAGCAAGGACATATGCACAGATATAAAGTAAAATATTTTGTCCCTTGTGGGTGTGACAAACTCTCAAGCCATACTGACCTGTATCATATGGCAGCCTTGTATTTGTTTCTGGTTGAATATGAAAATAAGAAACAACTGTTCTGCAGTGATGGTAATCATCCTTTGCCAAGGAAAAAGGAAATTCATCATCTCCAGGATTCCTTAAATTGATACAGGATGTTTTTATGATCTGGTAAACCACAAGTTACTGGGCTTGACAGTATTCACTTACATTTTGGAGGAAGATGATATGTTCCACTACAAGAACTATTGGTGAAATTTTATGGTCTGTGTTAGGCAAAGATCAAACCAGATAATCCTTATGTCTTAAAATCTACCCTTTAAATTTACAGCTGCTCATAAACAAAACCATTTCAGAATATGGTGAAAGGAAAAAGAAGAGCTGAAACACTAACTAAAATGTTCTCCTTATAATGAACACCAGTGTTACCAGAATGGGCAAATCTTGTTCTGGAATTATTTTATTCCCAGACTTGTTTGTAATCACAGCCTAACTGAACGTTTCATAGACATCAAAAACCAAACTTTGAGTTCTCTAATGCTTTCTCTTCTGACAGTTTAAAAAAGTGTTGCCTACACCTCCACAGTGTACATCTCTCGTGTCAAGCCATGTAAAAGTTTCCCTGCCTGTGCAGTAACTGCTTAAGCTAACAAAGATATAGTGTCTTCTTACATGAGAAAAACAAGGCTCAGAATAACTGAGTCACTCAAAGTTGTGAAGCTGCTGTCAGATCCAGGGATTAAACAGAATTGGGCATGCATCTATCATGCTGCTAATGCTGGAACTTTTCCTTCTATCTGTTTTCTACCACCCAGTCCCACATCATGAAGCACTTTACCAAAAAGAAAAGAAACAGAAATGCTCTAAGGAACTAGACTGACAAAGCCCCGGCACTCAGTAAATCTTTCCCACTTCTTCCTTCAGAAACTGTGATACTACACAGTGCTCAAAGAGTGAGAGTACTCTGTGTGCAACACCTGACAACAGAAAGAAAGATGAAGAGAATGGATGAATGCAAAGGGAGGCTAATCTGACATACAAAAGAGTGCAAGCAATTTCTGATCAGTGCAAAACACAGAAAAGGGAAATACCGTAGCCCAAACGTATTAATTCTATTTTCTGCTTTAGCTTTTAGTTATATGCCACCTATCTTTTAGGATGAATTTTAAATTCCCAAATTAATTCAACTTTAATTCTTAGTTTTCTGTTGATTAACTCAATTTAGGCTTGGACAGTTCTGCTGCATGTGCGTGTATGAAGTAAAATTCTAAAAATTATTCTTGATCTCTTTCTTAGGGTTGAAATCTGAGCTGGTTTAGACAACTTTCTACCATAATTGAAGTCAAAATTCTTTAACCTATTCCTACAAAACTATAGCTGCAAAGATGACTTCTGCATTTTTTTCTTTATATATTCATTGTAAATCATGAAACACACAAACAGAAGTGCTGTAATTATGTTAGACTTGCACTGCTAGTTACACAGCTTAGTAAATTTTCAGAACCTGTTTGCAAGATTAGGGAATAAGAGGTACATTACATGTACTTGGAAAAAATGTCAGAAACATGAGAATACAGTGTCACAGATCTTGGCATTGACATATACCCTTTTAAATCACAAACTATTGATCTGCTCACTTGAGCTCATGCAGAAAAAGTAAAATTTGTGCCAGCAAGGGAAAAAAAGGTTTTCCCATCTTTTTCAGAATGTTTCCAGAAGTTTATACACAATGGGCCCTTCAGATGACGCACCCCAGAAAACTGTAGGAAAAACATTTTTCCATCCCTTCTCCTTTTCCTCCAGCTATCTCGACATCACCAGCTTGTCATTGCTAGAAAGGCATCTAAGGTGTATTTCAGAAAAACAGCAACTGAAAACTGATCTCTACTAAGAAAAATGGCAGAAAAATGGTTAAAAACTTTAAAAAGTTATAAAGACGGAAATCTGGGATGTTTGATAACCTCCATTCACAAAAATGAGAAATTTGCACAGCCCCCAAAATCGTGCTTTGAGATAACTAATGGGACTACGGGTAATACAAGTTAGGATTGAGAAGGATCAATCACTCAATATTTTGAACAAAAATATTCTGTGCTACATGGTGTTCCTCATTTATGGCTTGAAAAGCATTTTATGAAAATTATTTTACCAGTAGTGATTTAACTGGAACTCATTTAGCATCAGTACCTGGTCTCACTTTCTTGGTCTTCTCTACTGATATTTCTAATATCTGCACTGAAAGCAAAAAGTCTGTAGTTAATAGAGGCAAAGTGAAGCAAAGCTAAGTAAAAGCTTTTCTATCAAAATATCACTTCCTTGAAATCAAGAAATAGGTGTTAGCAGAGTCTACCTAACTTTAAGTTATCAGAACTTTAAGACAGCATGTTTTTGTAAACACTGATGTGCAATTTATGTTTATACCAGTGCACTGAACCACCATTTTACATTTTTCATGTATTTTTCAGATTCTAGCACACAAAAGATTCAATGCAATGCCAGTTCAGTAGAAGAGATTTTCAGTACAATTGCATTTTACCCAGATCAACAAAAGTAAGATGAAGGATCTCATTTAAGGTGTGAGATCACATTAAGTAGAAATGCTCCTGTGCATTCTTCAGCTTTAGTTTCAGAAAAGGCATCAGCTAATAAAATTCATATCGTCCTATATAAGACATCATCTAATTGCTGCACTCCATCAGTTGTAATGGGAATTGGATAATTCACTGTATAACAAAGTTGATAAACTATTGGTGCAAATACGCTTTTTTTGATAGCAGCCTCCAGAAAGTAATTTTTCAAATACCTTTTTTATTAAATAAAGTTATTTGAAAACAGACTGCTTCCCCACAGAAATGCGTGGATCTGTGAATATACACACCCATGCTGAGGAGCAAATTACATGTGAAAGCATAAGAACATCTGCAACTCAAGCTCAATTTATTCCTTAAATGAATAGCTATTCCACACGGAATTGCATGACTTTCCTCGCTAGTAAGTTAAACACACCTTTCCTAACCTAACTTGGCAAATGATACAATATTGTTGGGATCAGACAAGTAGAGACCAAAAGAAGAACTGGAATTGCTGCTTTGATAGTCTCTCAAAGCCTAGATGTACTTGGAAAACATACCATGAGGCCTGCGAAAGCCAGAAGGCACTGAAAAAAAAGGAAGAATTGCTCAAGGGTTGTCAAGATGGAAATAGTGATCTGACTTCACATAGCTGACAGGGAACTTGGTACACATCTCAAATAGGCAGGGCTGAATCTTCAGCAAACATGCTTCATCTTAAAGCAATTTCAAGGCTGATGCAGCAAATGCAGTCATGATGAATGCTATATGATGCTGCTAGCATCAAGAAGCAATTTCTCTGTTATTCTGTATGAAAGCATCACATATTTGTGCAGGATTTGTGCTGCCAGGCAAAAGAATTAAGGAGCATAAGGTATTTTATAAATACATCTCAGGGAGGAGGTGCTAGAGAGAAAAGTGGTCCCTGAATAACAATTCGAAACTAATTATGGCAATGGAGATTTCTAAGAAAAAAATCTTTCACAAGGGAAAGAAATAAAAATGGCAAGATACTGAAAAATACTCTTTCAAGTCTGTCTAACTTCTGTTGTTACTCCCTTTAGACATCCTCATCTCATAGAAAGAAACTGTTTAATAGCAAGGAACTGTGCAAAGGTTTCTTTAACAAAGTCTGCATCAGTTATAACTCACACATTCAGCAGAGCATGCCTCTGTTGGGAGTGGATTTTGAACCACAAAGAAGAAATGACAAGGACAGATGAGGGAAGATGCACCAGCCGTGAAATTAGTGAAATCCCCACCATACTCTCCTGCTAACACTAGAATATTGGAGATGAAGGGAGAATAAGTAAGTTGCACATTGGTTTATTTCTTTAAAAATAGACTCCCTCAGCTCACAAGAGCCTGAGAAACTGTGAGACTTCTGTGTAATGTGGCAGGCAGTGCCTCTGGTTCAGAGGAATAAGAATCACTCTGTTGTCTAGTTTCTTTCTATATCTCGAGCTGGCATTTCTGTATGCATGAAGTCTAATACCTGTACCACAGCTGATCATGGGCCCCAGGAAAGCTGTGCATTAACTACTGTTTAAGTACGGTGAAAAACAGCTCTTAGCTTTACAGCAGATCATAGCTTCCTCATGCCGAAGGTGCCATTGCACAAAATCTTTCAATGTTTACCAACAGTCATTTTCCAGAAACAATGATAGGGTTTTTATCAGGTGTGCAGAAGTTATGCAACAGCTTTTTTATGATATTTGTAGAACTGTTTAGTTTCACACTGCAAATGATGTATGAGTTAGGAATAGCATGCAGGATTCACTTAGAATTTTCTGTCTTATGATGCATCATCTGGGACATGGTTAGGAGTTTCCTGCTGTGGCAACAGATGATATTTAGTCTGTCACTGCTTCTAAATATAAAAGGATCTCATGGCTTTTGTTATCACTATAGAATCACATCTAGAAACATTTTCAAAGCAAAAGCAAGAGACAAAGTTACTAGTGTTAGAGTCATTGCCACCTGTGACCATGACTGGGTCTATTAAGCAGTAACTCCAGGGAACATGTTCTGAAAACTTTTTCTCATATACTAGCTGAACAGAAAAGACCCATTGTTAAGTGCCTGCTAAGAGCTTTCTTTTGTAGATATGTACTAGGGAGCCATTTGACCCACAGAAGTGTGGGATGTATTCATAAACATGCTTGCAGACATGCAAAAAGTATGTGTAGGTGTACATTAGGGAGGAGGAATGAGAAAAAAAAAAAAGGTAAAAGGAGAATAACTGAGTTTTAACATAACATGCAGCATCAATTTAATTACATCTGACCATTTCAGTAACAGCTTTTAGAAAAGCTATTCTAATAATTTTAATCCTGGGATCTTATAATATCTTATGAAATATTTTAGTATTATTATTTCCAAGGTGAAATACAGCAGCAGAAGAAAATGCAGCTGGCTAAGATCACTTAGCCGGTCAGTGGTAGAGTCAATTATTTTAATGAGATCACTGAGTCCTAGAATAGTGCTCTGTCCATTATTGTCTAACAGTTACCATTTAGGTGAATGAAAATATTCACAGTAGCAGTTATTGCTGGGACTGGAGGGTTTTAACTCTGCCTTCTTTGTGGAAGAATTTTGTCTTCTAATCCAGAAACATGGTTAATGGCAAACAGAATAATAGCTCTCTTTTTTTTTTTTTTTTATTTCTGGGATTATGAAAAATAATAAAGAGTTGTCTGTAAGGAAACCCAGGACTTCAGGATTTCAAACATGAAAGTTTTTGGGTGTTGTTTTGTTGTTGTTGTTTTTTTGTTGTTGTTGTTGTTTTTTTGTTTGTTTTTTTTTTTTTTGTTTAGGTTTTTTTAAAGTAAAATAATTTTGTGTATTTTTAGCAATTTATAGTATTTATATAAAAAAAAATAAATACAGAGTTGCCTTTTCCCTTTGTTGATGTGTAACTACTGTATAAGGAAAAAGATTTGCAACTTTTAAAGTGACATTGCCTTTCATATAATGGAAATAATTCTTCAATTATTAACGTTTGGGGTATTGAAATAGTTTCCTTTTTATTTTTTATTTTATGTTTTTGTTATTTCTTCATGGAGATTGCAGAAGCATAGCTTTAATTTTAAAATATACTATCCAAGAATACTTTAAAATTGTATAATTTAACTGTGATTTTAAGCAAACGTCAGCACAAGTTTTCTTTCATAAGAAGAATTCACTTCTTTTGACTTCATGTATGCAGGTACCAATCACATTAACATATGCTGTTTTTCAGGAAGACCATCCTTTATGCAGTGCAGAAAAAGTTCTTATCACATAATGGACTGCTGTTTCAGGTATTATTATCTCTTCTTCCCTTTGTGTTCTTCTGCTCTATGCATTGAACACTCTTCTGACATCGAGAAAACATTAATTCCTGTTTGTATCTCATTGTGGGAAGCATCCATGGACTCAAAGGCACAAAAGATTCACAAAGACAAATTTCTCAGAAGAGGGGAAGCTGAAGCAGAAGGAGCGTAAGATCAAACATTTCCATGAGTATTGCATATTTAACAAGAATTCTTTAGCACTTGACTCATGGCATTAATGTACAGCCTTGATGACAAGTACAAGTTCAGTCCTAGCTTCTATTGATTTCATTTAGATTTCAATGAGTCTTCAGGATGCCCCTTAATTAGACATTAGATTCTCATTAGAAAGAGTAGTCCAACTTGAGCAGTAGAAAAGCAATGCAGTTACAGCACTGCAACTACATGTGGTGAATAGCACAGGGATCAGGGATAACGGGATGGTGCTGTTTGTCAACAAGACCTATCAATCTTCCTGTGGAATCTATGTCTGTTTAGGAGTCAAGGAATGTGAAATCAGTAGCTGTTCTTCAAACGCCTGTTTCGTCATCATGTCAGAATCTGATCTGTCAACCAGCTGCTTAGATTTTTTGCTTATGGCGTGCTCCCAAGGTTTCTAAAGAAAAAAACCTCAAACCTAACCAAATTAAAAAAAAATCAAAGCAACCCCATCAAATCTTTAGGTACTTTAGGATTGCATACTACAATGTATATTAAAAAAAAAAAAAAAAAAAAAAAGAAAAGGGGAAAAAAAATAGAAAAAGAAACAGAATAGAAATAAAAAAGCCACATTTGCTTTATCCACTGTGTCCCAGAAGAAAGGTCCTGGTTTAACACAGTCCCTGCTGGTCCCTAGGTATTTTCTCTTTCCATTGTCTTAAAGGCATGTATGTCCATTCCTTGATCTTCATAGTGGTTCATGCTCCCAGTTTCTTGCTGTTGCTCCCTTTTTTTCTAGTCTGCTCTTCTCTGCAGTCTCTGCGAAACATTTTCATTGTCCATGATCTAAGGAGCAACCTCTTCCTGAGGAGTTAACCTGACACTCTGACACTGTGGTGGGGAAGATAACATGCAAGTTAAAAGCAAATGAATCAGACAACATGCTTTTCTTCAGAGTCAGATAGGAACTTCAAGAAATAATCTGGGTTATGATCCAAAAATTCAATTCTCTATTATTTTCATGAGGTTTCCTATTTGGTTTGCAAACAGTCTTTTTGTTATTTTGTTGTTGGTCTCTCTTTAGTATATCATTCCTATTCCTCACCAGAAAAAATTTAGTAAGCTGCATGAATTGTTTGGTCACAAGTGGACAATTTCCTAGCTCTGTCTCTAAATCTGATATTTCACAGGTGAAATAATGCTGGTTTATTATGTAAGTAAGGTGGCAGGTGAAAATTTTTTGAAGAAGAAAAGGGGAAAAATGAAGTTCTGTGATGTGGTTTCGTATTGACACCTGTATGGGTGATTGAACTTGTAATATTTCTATGCCTCATTTAAACCAATGAAATAAAAGGTAGGATTTAAGCTTATCAAAGCTAATGAAGTCAAAGGAATAATTAACAAATTTTTATCCTCTGCATGGACAAGCCGTGGAGGAGAATGAGCAATTTTACTAGTGGCTTTTATGGTTATTTGCCCACAGAAGGAATGAACAATGAAATTACAGAGCTCAGGGCTCTGCTGCAAGCTCCAGAAAAGGTGGTGCTGCAACAGCACAAGCTGCTTCAGCATTATAGCACATTCTCATGTTCCAGCTTTTCTAACCTAATACCTGTTTCCCAGTCCTGCATCTTTCCCACTCATGTTTTCTTATGCCAGTCACATTGCTCTATCCATAATATTTTATTCCCAGCTCCTCAGGCTTGTCTTTTTTAATGTATATTTCCTGATTCTGTCTTTTAACTTTTCCTTGTAGTCCTAGGTTACTTTTGCCTCCTACAGTTCAAGTTTCCTCTTCCAGACATTCTCAACTCGACTCACATTCCTTTGTTTCTCTGCTCCAGTCTTCTTGCTCAGTCAGTCCTGGCTCTTGAAAAGACCTGAATTGTATTGTTTTGAGTTTTCCAGAAGAATTCAGCCTAAGGCAGCCATGAAACATATGGAATTCCAGCCTAAATGGTTAAAGTCTGGCAAAGTTTTATGCAACATAAAAGCAGGTTTTTAATAATAAGCACTGCTACCAGCCAAATCTGTATGAATCCTAATCTGGCTCCCTTTGAAGTCTATGGTAAAAGTCCCAATGGAGCCATTAATGTTAAAACTGTGTAATACAGTAAAACAAGTAAGTACCTGCTTAAAGTGCTTTTGTGGAATGTAAGCAATTAAAAATGAGAATGCACCTTTAGTTACTGTACACATGAATATATTATTTGCATTTACTACTTTCACTTCCATTTTATGAAAATATCCAATGAAACATGTGAAATTTCTCTTTGAAATTTCTCACTGAATAATGTAGTTACATGTGCTGTACTTCCAAACTCATGGAAAATGAAGGAAACTTGTATACTGATGCTTCTGCATATAACACTCCACTACACTTTAAAATGTACTGTTCTTTGTTGTGGCTGTATTGGGTAGCAGCATTTCAGTTTGTAAGCATTTTGAGCATGTGTTCAAAGCAGTATGGGAAAGAGGAATGTGATCTTTTGCCTTTGTTTTCACTTGTTATTCCAAATAATATGAAGGATTCTTTCATGTTTTTCCTATGGAGTACAATCCTTTTGAAATTCTTATACAGAGTAGCTTAGAGTCTTGTAGCCTTTGGCAATATGTCCAGGGTGCAAGGCCTCACAGACAAAACAAATTTAAAGAAAATACTTGATGTTATGGAAAAAAAATAAAAAGGCAGTGGCAATGTTGTAAGGTTGTGACACATGGGCTGTTCATACTTCAAAACACAGGCAGACCTGCGTGGATCTCATGGATTATGTAGATGCAGGGTCTTCTTCTGAGGAGCAATCCCTCAACCCTACAATCCTCTGTACACCTCCTGCTTCCTAAACTGTAAGTCAGAGGCCATGGACAGTAGCAGTCAAAATTTCCCCTTTTTAATGCAGTGATCTCCAGCTGTACTATCTACAGAGTTTGTGTTGTATTACCTAGAAGATAATTCTGTGAGCAACATCACTTTAGGCTGTTTTGGAACTTTACAATTAAAGAAAACCCGAACAAACCAGAAAGCTCTTAATTTTGCTTCTATCACACCTCAGATAGAATTTTTTGATATATGCAAGTTAACATGCCATAATCAAGGTCACCATGAGAAATAAATTATGCGGGCATAAAAACAGTATAAATAGTATCTAACTTCTTTTTTTTTTTTTTACTGATAGGAAATTCTGTTCCTGTGATGCCTTTATTTTTTATTCCACATTAGTGTCTCTTCTGAGTATACTAAATTATAAGTAATTTGCTCTGCTACTCACTTCTGACTACCAGGTAGGCCTTGAAGTTTGAATGACTTGTTTGTGATCTGACTTTTACACTGGAAAACCCATTAGCAAGATTAGTCTTCTTCATATTGATGTAATTAAAACCAGAACTGGGTCCAAAGCTTTTGCTTCTTGTTGTAATGTCTCAGTTTCTCATTAATCAAAACACAAAACTCTCTAGACCTCTCCTCAATACAATATCGGTTTACTTCTTTCTGCCAAATGAAATTGTTTCCAGGTTAAGTTGACCTAATTATATTAGACAAATTGTTAATTAATTTTCTTGTTCCAGTTTCTCAGGTATCAGGGTAGAAATCAAATTATTACCTACCTTCTATAAACTGACCAGCTAATTTCTGACATTTGCACATATTTTTTTAATATATGTAAATTTCCGTTTTTGCTTCTCTAAAGGATTGTTTTCTCTGTTCTGTTTTTCATTGCCAGTACTTTCATATTCCCACAAACAGTTGCTCTCTTGCTCTGTAATAGGTTTCAGATTATTTTCCTAGCTGTGTAGTAGCTCCTCTCATAGGGTGTCTGGTCCAAAGTTACACAATGTACAGGGCTGTTATTCTGCTCTTTGTAAAGGCCTTATTGAAATTCAAAAGTGCTCACTTTCAATATTGTTTCCAACAGTGCCACCACTGTTTAGACAACAGTAGCTTGGGGAAGATTTTTCAGTCATCATTTGCTTCTGTAATAGAATTAAATGGAATGGCTAAAAAAACCCCTTCAAACCATGCCAGTTTATTTCTATAAGCTTATCTTCTCTCCTCTTTCCATTCATTTCTTTTCCACTGAAGCTTTTTCTCAGCCATCATGATCTTCTCGAATTGCCATGATTCTGCATGTATTTTTTCCTGCATGGGAATAGAAGCCTGCCTTTCCTATGCTTTGATATTGCAGGGCTAACACTGCCTTCTGATTATGTGATTCATAGTGGAAAGAGATAGTGCTCTTCATGGTAGTATAGCATATAGGGGAAACATTGCACCTTTTATGAAAAGCCTGTCCAAGTAACAGATAAAGCTGAACAATTAATCCTCCTGGCAATTGTAAATGGGACATCCTTAATTATATCATATCATCCAATGTTATGTAGTTATACAACAATGAGGAAATATTACTAATTTCGAAACACAGCAACACAAATGCATGCAAATATATAGGAATTTATCTCACATGCTGATGTCTTGTTAATTTGCAGGACATTTGTTACAGTGCTATTAAGCAGAGAATACAGGACATTTATTACGGTGCCATAAAGCAGAGAATACACATTCTGTCATAGATATTGAAAAGACATCTTCCCTTTGGCCTGAAATGTTACTATAGGACCGCTCTAGCATATAATAAAGCTTACCAGGGTTCTAAAATTCACTTCTCCAGAAGCAAAAAAAAAGGCTCAGGGTGGCACGCATAGATAGCTCAAAGACCATATTTAATGTTAGAATTTTTAAAAGGGAAAAACTCTTATAAATTCTCTAGTTAATTACTATGCTCAATAAAGCTTATTAAAACCAGAGTATTCACTGCTTACAAGAGAGGTAACTTGATCTCACAGTAAAGTCATGAAAATGAGACTTTTTAAGAGAGGAGTGAAACAAAACAATTTGCAAGTATTCATAGCCCAGATTCTGAAAGATATTTAAGGTCTTAAAGTGATGGAAGTTAGATCCTGAAATACTGTTCATGTTAACTACTGGTGATTACATACCGAACCAACTTCACTTTCAATATATACAGTTGATGTCATCTACCTGGGCTTGTACGAAGCCTTTGACACTGTCCCACATGACATCCTTGGCTCTAAATTGGAGAGACATCAATTTGATGGGTGGACCACTTGGTGGATAAAGAATTGGCTGCATGGCAGCACGCAAAGAGTTGTGGTCAATGTCTCGATGTCCAGCTGGAGACCAGTAACGAGTGGTGTC
>JAVHNF010043563.1:2547-13964 GCA_034783455.1 Micropsitta finschii
ACAAACAGTATGATGTCCATAAAAGTATGGCTGTGCCAGCGCCTCAGCACCTTCACGGGGAAGAACTTCTGCCTAAGAGCTCATCTCAATGTCCACTCCTGTCCTGTCACTACTTGCCCTTGTAAAAAGCCCTCTCCACACTTCTCCCTAACCTCCATCTAAACCTCCCCTGGTGTAGCTTGAGGCCATTTCCTCTTGTCCCATCCCTTGTTCCTTGGGAGCAGAGAGCAGCCCCCTCCTGGTTCCATCCTCCTGTCACTCAGTTGTTGAGAGCAATAAGGTCCCCTGAGACTTCTTTTCTGCAGACTAAACCCACCCAGGTCTCTCAGCTGTTCCTTATCACCATCGGGCTACAGGCCCTGCACCAGCTCTGTTGCCTTTCTCTGGCCCTGCTCCAGCACCTCCATGTCTCTCTTGTAGCGAGGGGCCCAGAACTGAACACAGGATTCGAGGTGTGGCCTCAGTGCAGGGGAGCAGTCACTAGCCTGGTCCTGCTGCCGTACTGGTGCTGGTACAGGCCAGGATGCTGGTGGCTTCTTGGCTGCCTGGGCACAAGCTGCTCATCTTCAGCTCTGTCAATCAGTACCTCCAGGTCCTTTTCCAATGGGCAGCTTTCCAGACACTCTTCCCCATTGCATGAACAACCCATTGCATGGGTTGTTGTGGCTGATACAGGACCCACATTAGGATGGAAAAAGGTCACTCCCTTTACTCAGTACTGAAAAACCCACAAATTTCAGAAACAAATCTAAACTTTGCACTGCATTACCTGATTTTCTTTTCCTGAAAAACAACAGTTTTAAGCATAAGATCAGCAATATTTTGATTTGGTTCCTTAATGTGAGTTCCAACATCACAAAAGGGAAATATTAGATTCATTTAGGGATACAGCTTAAACACCCATAAGATGAGCCTTAGCTTCCTGTAAGCAGAAGAAACAGCTGAAAACTTTTATCATGATTCCTACCCTTGTGCCATGATTCGCCATCCCGACATTGATAGAAAAAGGCCCCTGCATCACTATTTAATGAGCCTCAGGTGGAAGGGGGAGTAGACAAATAGTAGCTGTTTGCCATAAAGAGGGTGAGCTGAGGGTCTGGTTAGTTTCTTGCTGGACTGTAAGCTATAGTAGTATGGGTCTTAGTTTAATAGTGGCTCTAAGGGGGCATGAATAGGTCTTGTAGGCTTAGGGTTTAGTTTCTTTGCTTTTTTTCTATATTGTTTGCTTTTTTCCAAGGCCAAAATAATCCTGGGCGTGTTGGCTTAGGAGAGTAAGGGGAGCTCGTAGGCTTTTTGGTACTTACAGGAGCAGACGGGCCGTTCTAGATGGAAACTGAAGAGGGCTCCAGTGTTCCTGGAAGCTTTCTGAAACTCTAGGCTGAATTGTGTGCTAGCTTGTAACAGGTTTTCTTTCCTTGTGATTTTGAAATGCTTAAGCTTTCTAAAGAGCTGAGCTGCTGTCTCTTTTTCCTGCTTAGTCACTAGACCTTTTGTGTTCTCCACTGGTTTTCTTACTACTTTTCTTGCTTGCAAGCTTTGTGTGACAGGATTGTATTACTTGCGTGATTTGGAATAGACTGAATTTAGTATATTAGTTAGCTGAGGAGATGTGTAAGTGTGGGAGGGAGTTCTGTCTTGTGAGTATTGTATGGCTTTGAACGTGAACTTGTGCATAAAGATTTTCTTTGTTACCTATTATCTAGTTTAAGCATAATGTCGCTCAAATACTTGGGTTATTGTGTTAGCTGACCTTGTTCTTGAGTATGTTATGAAGTGCATTTCCTGAATTAATAGAGCTGTTATAGCGACCGCAAATACAACACATGTGTTAACATTAGGAAGTGCTTTCTTCATAAAGCACTAAACTTCCGAGTGTGTGAGGTTTCCTTTGAGTTTTTTGTTCAAAGTTAATTTTTACTTGTCTGGAATGCTACTTATATGGATATGTATATATAAGACTGCACTAAACTTACTAGTCTTGTGGCTTTACAATATGTTATAAAACTGGATTGAAATACTACTTCTGAGAGCTGCCTATAAAAGCTTCCTTGACGAAGGAGAAGTTAAAATCTTTGACCTTGACAGTAATGCAAATTCTTTCCTTTGTTTGGAAGATAATTGCTTTTTCCTGGAAAATTCTGGTTTCATTGGGCTGGGAGAAGAATATCTGCTCAATTCTGACAGAGCATTGAAAACATGAGGTCACACAGTTCTTTCAAATGGTTAATTCTGATTATTTTTCTCTTTCAGTGTTTAAAAAATAAAATGAATACTGCCTCAGCTTCAGAGAGTGGATCGTATTCCACAAACCACACAAGACCCTTTTTTTATGTACAGCCACCAGCACAACAGCCTTTTCCAAGTACACGGTACCTCAGTCATCCGTACAGTCCATACTGTGTACCTGCTCCAGGTAAAGTAAATGAGAGCTGTCTGTGGTAGCTTTGCTTAAGAAGTTAATAATTGTTTCCCCTGCTTATTAAGTGGAGTAAACAAATGAGTATCTGTGTTAAGAAGCTTCTTGGGAGTTTATGGTAGTATTATTGCAATGTTTTAGTTACCGAAAATCTGTTTTATAGAGTGTAGGTTAAATGTGTAGCTTGTGTGCTGGAAAGCATCTGCTTGTGGAGAATGGGAACTAAGCAGAATATTAAGTAATGGTTTTCCCACAGATACAGAAGTCTAGAATATACCTAACAATTAATGTGTGTGTACATATTTGAGTTACATATACATATTGCAGGTATGGATAAATATAAACTTAAAAGACCCACACGGATACAATACTGTTAAATACATCTTGTAAATGGATGTATGTTACCGCCTATCTGGAGCTGTATTTTTCAAAGGCAATGCTATAACATAGTCCATAAAATAGCAAAAAGGTATGGAAAGCTAACTGGTGTATGCTCCAAGTTTTGTTTCAAATGTAGCTCTCCAGAGAAGCTGTTCCATAACAAGGAACCCTCTCTGTTTTTTTTTTGCACCAGACTTGCTTCCAAGTGTTGGTGGGGGAGTGTCTTCCTTATGTTCTGATCTTGTAGATGCCCCGTGTATGCAAGCAACTGTTAATTGGAATGACTTATTTCAAGAAGATATATTTGTCTTTGTCTTTCTTATTCCCAATGTCTAGGCTTCCAAAGTGGACATCCCTATTATCCATTTTATTCTGTTGCGTTCCATGAGTACCCTGGATTTTTTGTTCCACAGCAACCAGTCCATGCAAGAGTTAACAGAAGGCCTTATTTTAATGCTCCCCAACCTTGCCCTATGTTTTATCATGCAACAAGATTTAGACACTATAGTACCTCTGGGAAAGAGATGGAGACAAAAGAAACACAGACTGATCCTAGACAGCCTGAAAACAAGCAAAAGAAGCATCAGGATATCCGTATGGAAACGAAAGGTTGTGATGCAGGAAATGCTGCCTGTGTTTCTTCTGGTATAGGTACAGAAACTGAAAGTACTTCAGAGAAACAAGATTCATCTGAATCTTCCATTGTGGTAGACAGAGAGTTTCATAACAAGAGCCCTTCCAGCTCTACGCAGTATAGAAGTCTTCCTGCTGGAAGCTATGCCTTTGAGAAGGAAGAAGTGAGGATAGAATATGGAAATGGCTCTCCAGCTATTCAACTGTGGAAGTCCTTTAAAGAAACTATCCCTTTGTATGATGTGGCAACTGGTAAAGCAGTTCCAGAGAATATAGTGCAGCGTGACTTATTTTCTGTTAGCTCACGTGAAGGAATGATGTATAGCACTCCTGAGGGGGAGAAAATGGTAACAGGAGCTTCCTTAGATGAGAGAAAATCTGTTCTCCCTTCTAAACAGGGTGTTGAAACCGTGCAAGAAAAAGAGGTTCAAAATAATGAAGTGAAGCTGGAGGCAGAAAAGCAAATGAATACAAGTCAAGGGGCAAAACCTCCCCCAGGTGAACCCATGGCAGTGCAAGTCACAGAGTTGTCGCGGTCTGTTAGCATAGATCAACCGGTGGTAAGACAGGATGTGGTAATAGCTAAGAAACTGAGCTCTAAAAAACCTACAGGCTCAAAATCTTCTCAAGAAGAGACCAGCTTTATTCAACAAGCAGGACTGCTTCCATCTAGCATGGAGGTTATGAGTGACTTGAGTTTCCAGCAGCAAAAACTGAACCAAAGCCACAGTGTGACCAATGAAAGTCAAACTGATAAGAGTATTTGGTGTGAAGAATCCATTGAGAAGTATGTTCCCTCTAGCAGCTGGCTGGCTTGTGTGGACACTATGGACACCAACTACACCTATGACATTTGTCTGCCACAAAGGAAGCGTCAAAGTGTGCTCAGTCTTTCTTCTGATGATGTGTCCTCTAGAGAGGAAGGCTCATCAATTGACAATGCCCCGGTGTCTTATTTTGTCCCTGACTATGTGCTTCACAAAAGCATGTATGCTTTCCAGAAGAGTACAGAGGGCTTGGAGAAAGAGAAAATTAAAAGTGCTGGGTCCCTTAATGAAGATGAAGTGTTAGGAAGGGAGCAGATGACTAGCTTGCATGACCAAGATGTCAAAAACTCTTCAACCATGAAGACTAAAGAGGCTTCCAGTAAAGGTAGAAAGCTGAGAAACCTTCCTAGATCTTCTAGTCAGATTGAACTCAATTCTCTCAGGACAAAAGCAGCTAAGAGTTTGTCAGAAGTTGAGGACTCTGAAGAATACTCCGTGAGGGGAGAAGAGGATGATGAAGAGGGAGAGGAAGAAGAGGATGAGGATGATGAAGAGGGAGAGGAAGAAGAGGATGAGTATGATGACTATGACATGGAAGAAGTGGAATATTTTAATCAGGGAGCATATGGAATCTTGATGCCTGGTACAGGAAGCTTCTACCAAGTTGGCCAGAGGGTGCTTTGGAAACCACCTAGACATGCTATACCAGCTCAGTTAATCAGCTGGCCTCCTCAAGAGATGATAAAAACTAGGAATGGGCTTGGTGACAACACCGGTGTAGCTTGCAAGCCAAAGGAGAGAGAACAAGATGGTGCATGCAGTGCCTATGGGTATAATGGAAGAAAGATGTCTACAGCAAGAAGAGGAGGACCTGAACACCAGCAAGCACTACGGAAATTCTTGGGAGGTAAGAAAATGGCTGAGGACAAAGTGCTGCTGAACAGAACACACAACCCACCTAATTGCAGTTACAAGCTGTATTTGGAACCAGTGGGGAAGACTGAAGCAGAGCCATAAGTATTGTAAAATTAGGTTGTATTTTCTTGAGGCAGAAGGGATTTGCTACTGTCTTTTGCCAACTGCAGGAGGATTTTGCATCTTCACAACCAGCAGAGGAATTTGCAGAAACTCTCCTTTGAGTTAGACTTGATCTACTTCACTTTCTGACATTAGTGGCAATTTATTGATTTGAAAAGCTTATGGTTATTGGAACTACACATTTGTGGTTGTTTAATAGTACCTTGGAAACCTGGCATTTAAATTTATACAAACATTCTGAGTTCTCATCACATCTGCATGTTAAGTGGATGAAACGGGATTAAGTTCATTATATCTGGTGGCCATATCCTGTGTAACTTCTCTGCAGGAGAGGAGTCAGACCATTGTTAGTTCACTGTAGCTGCTGCTCTCTTGCTGTTAGCAACAAAAGCTTTGCTTTATTTTAATCGAATCAGTGTGAAACTGTAAGCTTGACCTGGGAAAAAGCATGTTCTTTAGTCAAAGAAACTAGATTCATCTGAACTGAAAACGAGTGAAGTTATAACCAGTTATGAGCCCTGACTGATGTGGGAAATGCAACGACTGGCTGCTCTTTAGTGCAGCCTTGTATTGTGACAGGCATCCAAACCAGGGTGATATACTTTTAATGACAGTCTTGGTGTTCTTAAACTTTATCTTCTTTGTACAAAATCTGTAACTTAAACCAGTTTGTAATATGTAAAGTGTGGTCTCTAGAAAACCATGAGGGTTTTCTAATAGCCACTTGGTATTAGATTTCGTAGCTAGCTTTGCATTTTGACTTGTGGCTTGAACAGTATAATAACATCAGCAAAACTAAACACTAAATTCTTTCCTTAATTAGGAAGGCTGTTCAGGGAGAACATGGAGATACCACCTGAAGAGTATTGGATTAGAATTGGTGCTAAACCCAAATTTACCAGCCAAATACCTGGTATTCTCTTGCCCCCAGCCAGGAGCAAAGAACAAGGTACATCTTATTTACTCTGTGTTTCTGTGCTTAAGGAACATTCAAAAGGATCAAAACAGAAAGCTTATGGTATTTGAACAAGGTTTGAGGATAAAACTAATGCTCATCACTCTGATTTTGATGAAATACCTGTCAGTGCATCTTGGGGTATATTTATATCCTTCTCAAACTGAAACATGCAAGTAAGGATGTGTTCTAGCTACTTATCTTGTTTTAAAAGTACCAGGGGAAATCAAAGCATGAAATGCTTTGTGGCCAAGGAAAGCTTTTATTTGTGCAGACCTGATACTTCCATAAACTGTAGTATTGATATTTTTTTTTTTTTTTATCTGGGTAATGCTTAAGTGCACGTGCAGTGATAGTTCCTGATCTTGATGAGTAGAACATAGAAGGAGTCGTGTGATAGCTACATAGGCCAGTGCTTAGAAACTAGCATGGACCACAGTTGCCTTGCTACTGCTAAAGGATGTCTGAGTGCAAATCATCTTGATGTGGCTAAGGGAAAGGTGAACAAATCATAGAATCATAGGATAGCTAGGGTTGGAAAGGACCTTGGGATCATCTAGTTCCAACCGCCCTGCCATGGGCAAGGACACCTCAGACTAAACCATGTCACCCAAGGCTCTGTCCAACCTGGCCTTGAACACTGCCAGGGATGAAGCACTCACAACTTCCCTGGGCAACAAATTCCAGTGCCTCACCACCCTTACAGTAAAGAACTTCTTCCTTATATCCAATCTAAACTTCCCCTGTTTAAGTTTTAACCCATTTACCCCGTGTCCTATCGCTACAGTTAATGGGTTACTTTAACAAAGCGAAGGTTAGCTAGTTTATATGTCTTTTTCTTCTTCTGAAGAATGTTTTGTCTTTACAATCAAGGTTTTCTTGGAGTGCAACTCTGTTTCTAAATGCTCTTCAAGGGCGTTTCTCATGGTAAGTGTTATTGGAACAAGTGTAGAATTTGCTGTAGTCTGGATATTACTACTGTCTTGGCTCATGTGCTTTCAAAGTATCATAGGATCAGTCTACCACGTAACAGTGTGATGTTATTTTCAGGACAGACTGACTTGCTCCTCTTCAGTGATAATATCTATCAGGTTCCCCATATCAACAGCTCAGTAAACTATTCTTCAAAGTGTGTTCCTTGGTTCTCTCTCTACATTGCTTTCATGCTTGAGCATGTTGCAATTTGAGATTTGCCTCCTACGTTGGACACTTGGTCCTTTCTGTTGTCAGATTTCAAGTTGTTGTGGGTTGCTTATGCTAGCCTGCTCTGTAAAAGTTGAAACATCTTCCTTTATCAATACCGTTCTTGGCTCCTTACTACAGTTCCTAAAAATCATAAAATAGTTCTAAAACTTTAACTTTCAGCATGTCTCGTCTCTTCTGTCTCTTCCAAGTTATAGATGGTATGGCATGCTAAGGATGTTTGTTTCTCCCTGCTTTTTCCCTCTTCCTTTTCCAGCTTATAGTTTGGAGAAGGTAGCACGTTCAATGCTAGGAGGAAGGAATAGGTTTCTTAATGCTGTCCATGCCAATGGATGCCTCGGAAGTGCTAGTAAAATCACATCCTTTTTAAAATGCTGCTTAAGACTGGTTTCTTCAAATTAATCTTAAATTTAAGTGCCCTGCAAGTAAAGGGGTTTGGCTCAACAAAGTATGTTGGGTTAGCAGTAGTATCATATGCTAAATTTGACTTCTTGAACTGTGCACCTGTGATGCATAACTTAACAGGTCTGAAGAACTGAACATTTTTTCAGACAGTGGCAAGTTTGGTCACTTGGACAGCCATCAAGTAGTCTTGAACACTTAAAGTGAGCTAGAACAGAATTATCCAACTTTCACTGGAGGTTTTTTTTTTTTGCCACATTAACATCTCTCCAAGTTATGCCCCAAAATGCAATGCATCCAGAGTTATGGTTAGTGATTCAGTATTGTAGATGTAGAGGCCTGTTGCTTGACATAAGCAGTGTCAGTCTTGTCTGCCACTAAAATGGGTGCCTAGTGGGATGGGAGAAAGAGGAACACTACAAGCCAGTTGGAAGTCAAGCTTAAATTTACTTTTAGACTGTGCTTTGGAGAAATACAACTGGTGTTATCTTGCTATGTAGGGTACCCACCTTTGGCTAAACTAAAGAAGAAAAGAATAGGCAAGCCACCTTCAAAACGCAGAGACACAAGATGTGAGGTGGAAGAAGCATGGGAGATGCCAAAAAGCGGTGTCCACAAAGGTTGGTATACAGTGACAAGCTACAACAGTGGCTGCTATGAGATTTTTCTTCATTACTGTCTAATAATTAATGGTTTTGTTTGAACTGCAAGAATATCAGATTGTGAAGTAACAGTAAATACATTGCTATTGTACGTGGACAAGATGGGCGGGAAGGGAGGAAAAGCAAGCTAAACTTTGAACACTTAATCACTTTGCTATGAAGACTGTTGCAGCTTTGACCAGGTTAGGTTCCTTCTCCTTATTTAAGGGAAAGGAAGGAAAAAAAAAAAAGGAAATCACATACAAAACTCCAGTATTATGGTCTAGTTGCATTTTAGACTATTAACATTATGTGTTGAGTCCTGTGGTGCTTCGTAGTAATGCTTTTCCTTAAGCTACTGGTCTGTCTCAGCCAAAATACTGTTATTTGAAACAACACAAATGCATATAGGTGGTTCTTAAGAACTTGAACTTTATGGAGTAGGAACTTTTTGCTACTTTGGAAGACACTGAGAAAGGCGATGGAGGGAAAAACCACATTGAGTAGGTTCAGTAACAAATATACTTTTGTGCACTTGTGGGAGAGTCTAAGGTTATAGGTTGAAAAGGGTTGGTATGTACAAGAAGCTAACTTAGGTGGATCAGAGTTCCTTCTTGATAAGAGCAAGTTGGCGTGGTAACGCTAACCTGAATATTCAGTCAGGAAACATAGGGGTTAAAGGCAGTCTCTCTTCTATTGAACAGATGACACTTCCATGTGTTTGCAGGGTTGGAAACCATGTTGGACTGAAGCATCTTGCTACTCGAAATTGGCATCAGTCAGTTGGATTATTTGAATAGTGTTAAACCCTTAATTGCTGTTTCTCTTCAGTAAAAGCATCCGGAAAATGTGCATCATTTCAAAATACTTTAGATTTGCCCCAGAAATAGTTGGTGCTTCTTGGATGCATTCAACAATGTAGTTGCAAAAGCATATTGAAAATATGCAGTAAGTTTCATGAAGAACTCTTATCAATCTATTATCTTGGTATATTCTGAAGTCAAGCATCACTCCTGCAGAATTTATCCTTGCTGGGAAGCTGAGCACATAGTTATATCCGTGTGATCTCCTGCAGTAGGACAAGGCAATTGCTGCTGTCTAGTCTGTCTTTAGAAGCAAATCGGCATGTACTGGGAGGGAGAGTGCATCCCTTAATCTCTTCCTTTTTTTTTTTTTTTTTTTTTTCTTCAGGGCACGGATCAAGAAAGTCCTCCTCTAAGAGACGATAAATGCCAATATTGGGGCAGGACGGGAAACAAGAAGTTATGTTTTGCATAAATCCCAAACTCTATTATTCTCTTGTATATTTTGTAAGTTGCTGTATACTCTTAGAGGATAAGTAGCAGCATTGTAAAGACTGAGGATATTTAAAATGGAGTTAAGTATTTAACACTAAAAGCACCTTTTTACGGCTAGCACACCCACTATGTAATAAATTTAATAGAATTGCACTTTGAGGCTTCTTGTATTCCATCTGTACCTGGAAGCAAACCAGCTTGTTACAGGGGGGCGTGTGCATCAGTAGTATTAGCGCTTAGTCTTTACTGCTGTCCTGCTGTTGAGCTTTGCGGGGTTGTGAAGCCTGTCAAGGTCATCCTATAGTCAGCTCATCTGTATGGTGTGGCTTTAAGTACCAAATTCTCTTCCATCATCTGGGTTTTTGGCTGGATTTGTTTTTGTTGTAAAAGAATATAGCTAAAACTGGATCAGGTTAAGTACTGACTTGAAGTTTCAAGGCAGCTCCTCAGATCTTAACTCTCTTCAAGTGCATGACTTAGGAATAAAACTGAAACACTCTGGTTGTGGGATGCTTCCCCCTCCTCCTCTTGTTTTTCTTTGGAGACCTTTGAGTCCCCTGTGGAGGCCCAGAGCTGGAGAGATGGACTTTGGTGAACCAGGAGCTTTTACAACAGTGCTGTACCCTGTCCCTTGACTTCTTACTGATGCATCTATTACTGGTGATACTGTCCTTGGCAACTTGCTACAGGAAAATCATCTATAGACCTAAGATGATAAAACTAGCGATCTTCTGAATAATGGAAATAGACTGATCTAGATGAGGTGGATAGCTCAGAAGTGGCTGCTTTTATGTGGGAGTATTGAGGTTTCCATAACCAACTGATCCTTGTTCTATTATGTTTAATAGCACTTGCTTACTTGTTTGAACAAGCTTTTATAATTATAGCCTTCACCCCAAGCTGTTAGTGAAAGCACTTTAACACTGCGATCCAAGTTTTTATTCTGTACCATAAGCACTTCAAGCAAATAAGGAATACAGATTTTGATTTGGCTTTTGTGCTGCATAAAGCCTGTGTTATATCAGAACCTCAAAGAATAAAAGGAGGGAGGGAATTATTTCTAGCATGGAGCTTTTTAATGGTCTGGAAAATCTAGGGCTGCTGCTCTTGGACATCTAATACAGGAATGTGCAGCTGTTAGAAGAGGAATGACTTTTTTCTGATGGGGAGGATCAGTGGTAGAATCTCTTCAACTTGAACATTGTTCTTAGGTAAAGATGGACTTACTTTTCCCTGAATTTGAGCCTAGTCTTAGCATTGAATACTAAGCCAGTTCTGCTGACAGACTTGTCAGATAAGCAAGAGACAGTTAAAGGAATATTCCTGACCTCACAGTTAAATGGCACTCTGTTAATAGGTAATACTTCACAGGTACTCCCAAGATCAGGATACTGATCCTTTCACAGGTCTTGCAGTAGTCAGTGTATTTCCTTGTCGCTAAGAGGGACCACCAGCACAACCAATGTGATTGATAAAAGTGATCCAACTTTATTCAACAAGACACTCCTTTTATACACTTGTCCAGGGTTCCTCCTCCCTTTACAACCTTCTACTCCCTCATTGGTGCTTTCCCGAACTTCTACTCTCTTGTCGGTGTTTTCCCGAGCCCCAAGGTCAATGCATTCCATTCACATACTTCAGTGTCAGCATGACTTGCATTTATCAGCTATGGCCTACTGCAGC
>JAVHNF010043570.1:0-10549 GCA_034783455.1 Micropsitta finschii
TTGGAGCAAGCTGCTCCAGTGGAAGGGGTCCCTGCCCGTGGCAGGGGTTGGAGCTGGATGAGCTTTAAGGTCCCTTCAATCCAAACTATTCTATAATTCCATGATAAACAGTCTCCTTGATGATGCTGAACATTTCTCAATTACCTCACTTCCCTTCCTACTGTCACCAGCGTCCTCCCCGTGCACAGGCAATCCCAAGGAATCAGGAAAGTTCCCTCACATGGGATGAAGCAGAACATTTCTGTCTCAAACTTGACAAGCAGCAGAGTCCAATACACGGGATAAGCTGCACACGAACGTGATCACCTGATGTCGTTAGTGACTTCTATTTATGGAAAGAACATGGCCCACGGAGACCATTCCGCAGACAACCTGTTATTACCCTCATTAAAAGCTGACAAAAACTAGTGGGTTTTAAGATATTAAACTTCCATGAAGGTCTAAAACCCACCAAATGTATGTCTATATAAATAAAAGTGCTTTAAAAACTGTATAATACCACCTGAGGCTTTCTGATCTTGTTTTTCAGGGAGTTTGGTTGGTTATCAACTCTGATATTGGTTATGAACTCTGATATTTGGGACATATCTACTAGGGAACCATGCAGGTTTGTATTTCTAAGCAGAAATCATGGAATTCAATAGGAAGACTTGTTGACTTTGGAAAATTTGGGTCAGATGCAGAAATTCAAGCGTTCTGCACATCCTGACTCCTGTTTCTTTTCCATGCATCACTCATGCCTGCACTGCAGACAATAGCAACAATAGCCTGAATTCAGTGTCCAGGTTCATTGTTAAGTGTTCAGATCTTTACAGCACCATCTTCTTAACAGATTAGAAGTCATCTTCACAAAGCAGGATGACACACCGGGCAGCATCAGGGAAAAGAAAGGTCTGAGGAACAACACAGCTCGAGTGAGAATCACTTCATCCAATTTTGTCTTTAAAGAACAATAAATGAAGAGACATCTCTGGTGGAGGAAGAAAAATAATCAAAACACAGGTCTGAGAGGTTTCAGAGGAGCGAACACATTCAGCCCCAGCCATCCTGAATGCGTTCAAAGGAGACAGAGGTGAAAGGACAGAAGCAATAAGGTGGAAAAAAGGAAAGCAGCACATTAGAAGAGGATGAAGGACAGACCCATAAAAGCAAAAGGATGAATTTATCTTCACACAGGCACAAGTGAAGCGTAATTCTGACATCTCCATGTGGACGAGGCTTTCCCATGAACACAGGGGAAGAGATGGGAAAGAGCAGCAATAGAAAAACCCACCAAAAGGAGGGCATGCATTCTTCTCTGCTTTTTCCAGATCACCTTCATATCCTGCTCCTGTTGCTATTCTAGATGGAGATCACTGGGAAGTTCACAGGCTGCTTGCCCGGAGTCAGAGGCTGTCCAGGCAGGTGTTTCACACCAATCACTAGCGCTTGCCAGAAATTCAGCATGGGGTTTGCAGCCTCCTAAATTGCATCCTCAGGCCACTGCTTTCTGCAGGCTTCAAAGTGGGTAATCTCCAGCTCCATCTAGTTTACTTCAAGTGACTCGTGCAGAGCAGGCGTCAGCAGAAATAGGTTAGCGTTGGGTTCAGGCACCACGTTTCCCTCAGCTGGCTGAGATGCTCTTTGCCTTTTGTAGTCAAGATCTGACACATCGACTGGAAGAATGACTTATAGATTCTTTTTCCTTCATTTCTGGCCATAAGAAGCATTTACTCAGTACCCTAAAAAGGTATGTAATTGCATTACATCTGGCATCTGTCAATCCCTTTGTTAAAGGGAAGGTACAACGCCACTTTTATTCCGCTTACAGCTACTGGATACCACAGCATTCCTTTGAGGAAGCTGGGCAGACATCCTGAGAGCAGTGGAGTCGGAAGCAGCATAAATCAACTACAAAAAGGAGAAAAAGCCAGCTGTGACATTCTGACCATGTCACAGGAATCACAAGTTTAGCCCAGTAACCTGATGTGACGAGATGCTTTTTGCTCACACTCCCTTCTTTTAAACCCACTACTTCATTCCCCTACAACAAATCCATACTATAACCTCTGGTACATCAGCATCCTCACAAACCCTAGCTTACTTCCTGACTGGTTAAACACAGGTACATCCTCCTCACATGTGATTTATATTGTAACAGGCAGCACACCCTGACTATACAGACTTTGTAACACTTGCTCTCAGGAAGATCCAACCTCCTTCCTGCTCTGGAAGCTCTCTTTCTTCTTGGCAGGTTCCTGCTATTTGTTAGACTCAAGGATTAATGAGGGCTCCGGAGCACAGGAAAAACTCAAGAACCTGACACCTACCAGTGAGTCATTCCAGCAACAAAACCAGCTTAACATCCATCCACTTGTGTGGGTCAGTAAACAGAATCGATGTTAGTGCCTTTATTATGCAGAAAGGCTGTTTCAGTATTGATGCTACAACTGAAATCCTGAATTGACTGTTCTATACAAGGAACCAGCCAGGAGCCTTGCCCTCCATGCAGTATGTTCTTCACACCACCACAACAGCACCTACAAGCCAAGTCAAAAAGGTGAGTTTCAGGAAGAAAAAGCAGCATATTTGGTCCTATCTCTTACCAAAAATACACAGCTCTGTTCCTGACAACACTGTGGGGGCTCTCCCCACTCAAGATGTCCTTCACACCCGCTGTAAGAGAAGCACAGCCTGATGCTAGACATGCTCATCATAACCACTTCCCATTTACTACCCCCACCTAAAGCAACGCTGAGAAATGCAAAGAGAGGGGAGAATTATGAGTATTACATGATTTTGTGTACTAAACACAGTCCTCCCATTCCCAACTCCAAGATCCGCAGGTGGGTGTACAATCTTAACAGCTTGTCCGTGATAAAAGACATGAGGCAAGCTAAATAAGGTGAATATATTTACAAGATAGTGCTAAGATCTCCATAACAAACAGTCATTAGCAGATTAGTATTATGTATCTAATCCAATTAAGAATTTCCTTTGCAAATGCCTGGAGGAGCTGGAATTCCTCTGGGAAGACCTTTCCATGAGTCACGCCTGCAGGTCTGACATACCAGGAAAGACCAGCTCTGAAGCAGCATGAACAAAGCCCTGAACCCCACCTTGAAGCCACTGCAATCTACTGAACTTCAGGAGTCCACAAAAGAAAGAGTCCTCAGTCCCACAAGTCCCAGTCAACAAAACTGGCACCTTCCCAAGCAAAGGGACAAAACAGCAGAGAACTTTCCTTATTAACAGTCTCATACCGTGCCCTTTAAACAGCTCCAGTTCATTATGGGTGTTTGACATAATGCTAGTCCACACAGCAGCCATGCCTCAAGACAAAGTGTTAAGTTAAGCAGCTAAACATCCCTTCTTGACTGTGTCAGAACCCCAATGCTTTGCTCCTACCACTTTATGCTGATATTGAGAGCAGCAGCTGTGATCCACAGCTTGATCTGAATGCCCAACTCTTGCCCATGCTGCAAAATCTGCTCACTCTCCGTTTAACACGAGCACACGCAGGTGAGAATCGTGGTTTGTAAGCCTCAAAGTTAGATTAATTCATCAGATTCTTACTGTGAGTGGTTTTTGGGTGCCATCAGCTGAAATTGGTAGATTTGGGCTGACCTTATCTGCCTTTGCATGGAGCAATTTAGGACAAAACAAGGAGAGGGAAAGATCTCATTGGTACAACTCTGCTCAACAGAACTGTCAAGACCGATCATGTTACCACATCTGCAGGCACATGCGCAGTGACCCTCCACAGTAAGGAACCAAGCCAGTGCCACTGCTTCCTTCTGGTTTAGGATCAAGACCAGGCTGGCCCCAATGCTACCAAATATCAGAACCAAAGACACACGAACCCCACACTGTGGGGGGGGGGGGTGTTTAAAAACTATATACTTAAAATTATTGGTTTAATAAACTATCAGTAAAGGTGGATACGTTTAAATTAATGTTTGGAACAGAAGAGCTTACTCTGATCTTCAAAATGCAATCACATAAACATTCAAGTAGGTGTTTTGCCAGTTATTTAATGTAAGAACAACCCAGAAAGCCTCAAAACACAAACTTTTTGCAGTTAAACCACAAGCTTTTGAAGCTGTCAGAAGTGCCAGCAACACAATGGATTCAATATACAGAAACCTGCTCCCTCTGTAGTTCACTATTAGGGATGAAGCTAACCTCTCCAGCACCATTTCTGGCCATCCTGCCACTCCTTGCAGCAGCAGATGCTTCAGACCGTTAAAGCTTCACCTGAAACTGGAGGCAGCCAAAGATGCCCATTAGAGGAAGGATTAGCTAACACAATAGACAGGCTAAAGTTTCCCTCCTCGCTCAGAAAACAGATATTTATGTAAAAAACCCAAAACCAGACCAAATGCCAAGATAAAAGCAGGACATTTCAGACCTGAGTAAAGGGGGGAAGAGTTATAGGTGTCCTACCTAAGACAACTTTTTTCCACTCCACGTGCAAAGCACTTACCCACTGTGACTCATAGAAAATATGCAAAACTCAGGCTAGTTTAAGCTTCACTCCTTCTCTTTGCAGCTCTGTTACTCCAGTTCTTCGACAACTGGCAAAGACTGCCAAACTGAAGGAGAAATGGAGCCAAAGGCTCCAAATATAAACATGGAGAGGGAAGTGTTGATGGAGCTAGCAGGCCCTAGTATGGGTGCAGCGTACCTCTCCCAGCAGCTAAGGAAAGTGTTTTTGCTGGGCAATGCCATCAAACTGGTACTGTCCGTTTAGGGTAGGGGTCAGCTTTAGGTACCTGAGGTCACTTTGCCATGCTAGCAGTGCCTCACCGCTGGCAGCAGAGATTTGTAAGAGGGACATGAAGAGCAGCATTCAGCGAGGTTGGTGATTTTGGGCTCCTCCAACCAAAAACTCAGGCAGTGAGACTTGAAAAACAGGGATGAAAAAAACCCCTGCACAAAACTGTTCTGTGTTAGTTCTCCCTCCTGTTGTCACTCCCCTCCCCCTGCTTGTTAACTAAACTTTTCCTCTCCCAGGGATCTTTCTAATCCTTCAGCGAAGCTGTAATGAATTTGCAACATCAGGCACTCTGCAAACGGGCTTCAACGTGAATCGAGTTTACCACGAGCTCCAGAAAACACAGGGAATTCTAACACTCACATAGCCAGAAGGAGGATATAAAAGGGGAAGAATAGAATAGCACTGGAAAATTGGGTTTCAATCATGTAAAGAAGGAGCGTACACCATTCCCAGGGGCCTGGGTTAAGGCAGAACATCAGAATGGAAATGCAGGCTGCACCATTACCCAAAGCAGCGGATTATGGGCAAACAGCATAACCAAAAGCAGACTTAAGAGCTAAAAACCCTTTGCTCTGTTTCAAGAATTACTAAGGACTGAAAAAAAAACCAGCCCTCTCTGTAAATTCAAACCTGAAGACAGTCACCTGACCGCAATATTAATCCAAGTATGTTGAAACTAAGTGTCTGGAAGGGATTTTACACTTTCCTGTATCCCTTCCACCAAGCCACTTTATCTGCAGCCTGGCTGGTGATCCTCCTGCTCCATGTGCCCTCACAGTACCTGCAGCTTTAAGCTGAGCTAGAGGTTCTGAAATGGAGTTGTGAGAAGAGCTGACACGCTGACAGATGAATGAGGAAGCCACTTACACAGTGCATCAACAGAACTTGTTATTTACCATCAGGGATGTGCAATACTATCAGGCTCGGAAAGTATGGGGGATTTTGGCCGAGTGTCTTCTGTTTCCTGCAGAAGACAACAGGTTCAGGCCCCAAACAGAAGTTAAAGCAAAGTGCTGAAGTTTGAGCACCACACACTTAACCTAATAAAGCCAACGTGCTCACTACAAGTTCAAACAACATGACAGAGAAGACTTCTTGACACAGGAAGACACCAAACTAGTTTATGGGCTACTGAGCTGGGTTAATTCCTGGGTTTGCCTCCAGCCGCCTGCGTGACTTGGGCTGATCACACCCTTGTCATTCATTGTCTTTTATAGTATGGTCTCTCCACACAGCTTTAATCAACTGATTACAAACCCCAGACCAATTAAGAGCTGCTCTTCTTAATTTCTCTTTAATTTTTTCTATGCTGATAATAAATGCAACCTGGTGCTAAAGACTGCAATAAATATTTAAAGAACAGGTAAGCTGTCGACACTATTCAGCTCCTATGCCCCAGCAGAGCATTTAAACTGCTATCCAAATGACTTCAAACAAGCATTGCATTACAGCTGCTACTCTTCAGATACAAAAACAAAAGAAGGCAGAAAGGAAGTTACAAGTGCTGCCTTTTTGCCCAAGTTTATAACCAGAACAGAAGCTTACTTCAAGGAAGATGCAGGTGGTAAAGGGAAGAAAACAGGAAAACAAAACCTGAGCATCCCTTTGAGACAACCTGGTTCACAGGAAGACCTTGGCTAAGCCATGGGCAGGCTTCCATGAGCAGGGAGGCAAAATCAGACCCAAGCCAGAGAGTTTTAGGTGAAGTCTATCTCCTGTGCCACATCCCACAGCAGGGTCTGTGCCATTGTCAAAAGGATACCCCAGGCAAAGCAACAACTGAAGTGAGAAAGCACCATCACAACTGCTCCTTCCATTTCTGTTTCAAAAGGTGACCAGCTAGCCAAAGATATATATGTTTTAAGTAATTATAATGCAACCAACTCAAGTACAGCCAAAGCTTTACCGCTACCTGATTTACACAACTGCTTCCCACTCACCAACTACAAGAAACTTGCCAAATTAAGCCATGAAATTCAGCCAGATTTAGCCATGCACAAAGCGGTCTCATTTACGGTTAGACTTAACCAAGACTCAAGAGTCAACCAGGAAGCCCTATAGCATTAGTCACAGCTCTTCCACTTCAAAACATGAAGCTTTAACCATTGCTCCAGCCTCACTAAGAGAAGGCTCAGGATGCGCTCAGCAGCATCTGAAAGCAAACACTTGAATTTTTAAGCAACTATGCCACGGAGAAGTTAAAAAACCTCCCCCACAGAACTTAAATTAAAGCCCATCAAGAATGCTGGACAAAAATAATTAAACAATTAGTGTCCTCCTAGTAAATGTTAGAGGATCTGCGCTACCACCAGTAGCACTTCCTGAGGGTAGGAGGGGATGATGTCATGGCTGCATGCTACAGCACTGTCGGGTTCACGCTGCTAACGGGACACTCCCTACAGAACTGTGACCACACACTCGGTTTTCCTGGTATCAGCAATCAATTTAGTAAGTGTTCAGAGACCTGCAATTAGCACAGAAACGCAGTGCAACCACCAAGTAAAAAAGGGGGAGAGAAAAAAGCAGAGAGACAGCTGTAACAGGGTGGCAAACAAAGCTCCAAAGCATGAAAGAGAGAAAGGAATGTGGTTAAAAAATCTCCCCTAAGGAAGAATACTCTCTACGCCCGAGCTCCAGCTGTTTGACTTGCCCCGCTCCCTCCTCCACTCCATTATCCATTCTGGCTGTGCTAATTTAACACAAACCGCCTGCGTCAACTGTTGAAGGGGAGATTTGGGTAAGGCAGCTTGGGATGCATCCAGAAAAAGGGGAAAAACTTTGGGATGGAAAGTTGAGGTGCTTTTTGGAGCGGGTCGCTTTGTGCCAAGAGCTCAGGAAGCTGCGAGGAAAGGCAGCAAGAGTCCTTCCCCGCTGCAGCCTGCACAGACCAGAGCTTCACCACCGCCTACACATGCACCTCGGCTCCCACGCTGCACCCAGATTTGCATGCAAGGAGATCTGCCTTCACCCACAAAGCCACCCAACGCCCTGCAAGAGGATCCTAATGCCCCCCAGTCCACGGCAGACACTGCCAGAGTAGGTCTGGAGTGAGGAGGAAGAGGGGAAAAAAAGGGAGGGAAAGGAATAAACCCGACCAATCTCAAAGCCTGGAAGGCCAGACTGTCCACAGGGAAGGTGTTTTCACGTTGGAGGGAGCGCTGCGAGGGTTTGGAAGTCACAAACGCAGCCAAAATGGCGCTGAGAATAAAAATATAATTTAAAGGAAGGTCGCCATATTGTAAACAGTGAGGCAGGGAGACAGAGAGACAGCAACCTCCATTATTCCCAGCAGCTGCAGCAGCACGGAAGCGCTGGGAATGTCAGGCCTGGTGCGGAGACGCCACCGCCGCTTCCTTCCCTCCCTCCGGCCACAGCGCTCCGGAGGGTGTCCCCCCGCCAAGCAAAGCACCCTTGGAGAGGGGTGAGGAGGGGAAGTTACCCGCTGGGGAGGGTGGAGGAAGGCCGGGCAGGGGCAGCAGCAGCGCGGGCAGGCCGCGCAGCCAGGGCCTCGCTCCTCCTCCAGGCCTCTCGGCCGCTGCTCAGCACATAAAGAAAGGAGGGTGGCGGACCCCCACCCGCAGGGAGGGCAGCCAGAACGCTTTGCACCCCGGCTGCTGTGGATTAACCACAGAGAAGGGGATGGACATGAGTGGGGGGGGGGGGGCCGCAGGTTCGCACCTCCTTTTTGTTCCTGCCGGGCACCCCCCCTTTTCCCAGGGCAAAGCTAACGGGGAGCAGGAGCTGCTGGAGGGAAGGTGCTGCCTGGGCCGGGATGGCTGGATCCGGAAGGAGAACAGCGCCGAGCCTTACCAGCACTGGAGGTGGAAAGCGGCGGGGCAGTGATCGCAGCACAGCAGATCCCCTCCTTCCTTGCAGCTATCGCAGCTATCGTGGTTAGTGGCCCTGCCACTTCGCCTGGGCTCCTTCTCGGGCCTCCTGCTCTTCTTTTCCCCATCTTCGCTCTTGGGGGGAGCCAGGAGGGCCTGGATTTGCTGCACGGACAGACACACAGACAGCGCCTCTGAGGGGCTGGCACCGAACCTGACCCCGAGCGCCCTTCTCCCGCCTCAACGACGAAGGGAAAGCAGCCCCCGGGGGGGGGAGGACGGGACACAAGGCCTGTGCCGGGCCCGCCCCGCCCGCCGGGCCCGTGTCCGGAGGGCCTCTCCCGGGGATTGGGCGAGCTGCCTCCGTCCCTCCGCACTTCCTTCTATGGCCACGGGGCTCCAGGGGGGTAGGTGCCCCTCGCCATTTTGCAGCCCCGCGGCCTCCCCCGGTCCAGGCCTCTCCCCCCCGTCCGCCGCCCGGGCCTCACCTCCATGAGCCCCCCGGAGGTGTCCAGGTCGTAGACGATCGTCTTGGTCTCCATCTTCTCCCACATTCATCCAGCCCGGGAGCGGCCCCGAGAGCCGCCCCCCCCCGGCGAGAGGGAGCGAGGCGGGGATGGGGGCTTGTTATGAGGGGGGTAAAGGGAAAGGGGGGGGTGGCCCCTCAGCGGCGGCGGCTCCGCGTCGAGGCGGGGGGCGGGCGGCGGGGCCTAGCCCACGGGCCGCTGCCTCCTCCGCCTGCAGGCGGGCCCGGGGGCGGCCGCGGGGGTCCCCGCTCCCGCTGCCATGCCGTGTGAGGGGAGGGAGGGGAAGGGGCGGCCCCGCGCCCGCCGCCGCCGCACACGCACCGCGCACGCACCGCTCACAGGCGGCGCCGACGCTCCGGGCCCCACCGCGCATGCGCGCCCCGCGCCGCCTCCCGCGGTCAGCCCTGGCGCGCCGGTAGAGGGCGGGGAGGGGAGGGGGGGCAGAGCGCACACAGCGCTACCGCGCATGCGTCATGCCGGCTGCGCGCACAGGCGCGGTAAAATAGAGGGGCGGAGCGAAAGAGGGCGGTGCGCAGGCGCGTGGCCGCCGTCACGTCCCCCGGGTGGTGCCGACGCCCGTGACGTCACGACGCAAGGGACGGTGGGCTCTGCCTGCCCGCAGAGGGCGCGCCGGCGCGGAATCATTCCCGTGACGTCACCCCCGCGGAGGCCACGCCTCTTAAAGCGGCAATGTGCCCCCCCCCCCGTGCAGCGCAACGGGGAATGATGTCTTGGGGGTTCCCGGGGGGCACAATGGGATGCAGGGGGGGTGCACCCCAATGCAGGGCTGCCCTGCTGAGGAAGACGCCACCGCTTCTTCTAAAACACCTGTTTTTATTAATGAAACAACCAAAAGATGGGGGGGGTCCTCTCCGCCCCAGGGACCCCCAGCCCGGGCGGGACCCGTCGGGAGGTGGGCCACAGCCATACCCGGTGTCCCCCATCCTCGCCCGGGTTCGTCCCCGCTGGGGTGCCGTGGCAGGAAGTGGGGGGGGGACACGTCGGTGGCGGAGGGGACGCCCCAGGCAGGGAGAAGCAAGCGGGGGGTCCGGAGGGGACGCAGCATGCTCGGTGTGGGGGACACACGACACGTCCCTGCGTGGTGGCAGTGGGAGACACGGGGGTGCAAGGAGGGCAGGACTTGTGCTGGGGTGGGAGAGGTGGGGGGCACCCCCATGGCCACCCGAACCCCTTTACCCCCCCCCAGGGGCTTTGCAGGGTGTCCCTCTCCCCACTTCACCCCCTGTTTCCTGGGGTCGTCCCCACAACCCCTCTCCCCCTGCCTGGGACCCTCCTTCATTGTGTGGCTGGGGGCTCGGGGATACCCCCCACCCCCAGTTCAGCACCCCGGGGTAGGGGTCAGGTAAGGGTCAGAGCCGTGAGGCGCCAGGCGAGCGCCTCAGGGCGACGGCAGCTCTCTCTCCGCGTCAATGCCG
>JAVHNF010043572.1:10761-21350 GCA_034783455.1 Micropsitta finschii
GCAAGATTTTTTCCAATGCCGCTTCATCTAATTCAAAGTTATGGTCATCTTCATGAGCAAGAACAATCTGTATGGGGCGCGGCTTATCCAAATCCACCTCATCATCCGAGTCTGGTAGGGCATCCGAGTCGGGTAGGGCATCCTCCTCTTCTTCCTCATAATGCTTACCTGCAAATTGACAGGTTACAACACATTAGTAAGCCAGAGCTTAGGGCAGTAAACATTTCTTTGAAGTGAAGCCTTGAGCTGGGCCTTCATTCCCAGCAGCAAGAGGGATATTTTTGGGAACGCCCATGAGATAAACAGCAGTATAGCAGTATAGACTACGTTTCAGATCTTCTGCATTCTCTATGTTTTAACAAATCACAAGAAGATGACTGGTTTTCAGCATCAAAACTCCTTTCACGTATAACTTCCATTAAAAATCAAATATCCAAAGAGGACCAAAAAAGACTACTTTTGGATCACCTTCTTATACTACTGTAAGGGGAAAAAAAAAAAAAGAAAACAAGGATGCTTTCTGCCAGTTTTGCTTGCCAACACCTACAAGCAAGACCGGTGATCTAGTATGCAACCCCAGGATTACATAAACCAGCAGATGACTAAATTCTTCTCTAATTTCAACACATTACACCTGTTTCAATTCTGATCACAGCACAGACTTCAGAATGCCTATCCAGCGCTTGCAGGATGATAAACTCCTGAGCATGTGCAATGCTTAAGACTTCTGACATGAGAAAAACAAAAAACATTTAAGTAGTTCCTGGCTTCATATTCTTCCCATGACACAGTATTATTAAATCTTGCTCAATAACAAGTACTAACTCTTTCAAACAGAGCTAACAAAATATTTTATGCACAATTTAAGAATCAATACTCTGTCAGGATCAACCAGTAGCCAAAAGAACTATAACTTGGATGAGATGTAAGTTACTAATGAATGATAAATTAAGGTAACACAGCCCTTCAGACATACAGCACAATAGGAAAATTACCCTATTCTCCCTAACTCCAGAATTCAGGAGTTACTGGGATAAAGGCCTAAAAGAATACCAAACAAAATGACCTGTCCAAGATGAAGTCTCTTGTTTAGGTATCACAACATTGAATTTTGTCCCACAGTAGAAACGAACTCTGCCACTGGCCTGATTCGATTTTTCCTATCAAGCATCTGGAAGCTGTTTAGTACTTGCAAAATTACCCCTAATTCCAGATATACAATTTTACATATTCAATCAGAACCCACCGTGCATAAATCTGACAGAGGCACCTTCCTAGCAGTTATTTATCTGGGAACATCACTGTATGAACTTAAGTATGCTGGATTGCTAGTCAGGATTGCATTTTCAAGCACTGCTTTAATGAAGACAAAAGAAGCATCCATCTCCAGTTACTTGATGCGTTGCACACAGGTAAGTTACATGGCCTCATGCTTCCTGTGGAAGCAGCCCAGAAGCAGTGTTCTCTTGCAGGATGTCTCGTAAGGCACCATGGAACACACCACTGCTTAATTTATTCATGGCAGAGACCCTGCCAATACCCACAGGACCTGCCAAGTCATTCCTGCCAGACTTTGCATCCTAGATACCATCATCGGCAAAAGACTTACGAACAGTGTGCTCCAACGCACTGTTTTGTGGATGTAATGAGCTATTTGAGTTATTACCATGAACCTGAAAAACTGGTAACATGGTGACCCTGAAGTTTCCCCAGTGGCTGTCTCTTTAGCTGGTTCTGACAACATTTCCCTCCATCGCAGATCAGAGAGGACGTTTCCATTTCTAAGCATTAAATCTGTGCTGCCTCATAGGACAGTGGCACTAAATCTTTTACATACATATATATATATGTGTGTAGTTTGAATCTATTAAGATAGTACAGTACTTGGTTTGAACAGGAAGTAAACTTGAATGCTTAAACCCTAGGCAGCTAGAAGTGAACTCCAACATTATCCAAGTGGATGTGCAGAACAGTCCCTAGCATCACCCTAACTCAAACTGGTTGACAAAGCAGCCCAAAAAATTCAATTGCACTAACAGCCCTGAAAACTGGAAGCAGTAGCTTTAAAAAGAAAAGCTGTCAACAGGACACCAAACTAAAACTACATCGACACAATACTGGTCACCACTGCAGAAGAAAACGCTCACCTTTAGCCTAAAGCTTTTGTATTCCCAGATATTAAACAAGCTGTCTTTTCTGAAAGAGTTTACAAAACAGGTTTTGCCCCATATAGGTAGCATCCTTGGTATGCCAGAAAACTTGGAAGGATAGCCAAGTTGAGGTACGAAGATTTGACAGAAAGAAAGCCTTCAGCATCACAGCCTAGAAACACAAAGGGAATAAATTCTATCGATAAAAGCATTAGGATCTTATAGCTCCAAGAAGAGACATCTGTGTTTTAGCAAACAGATATTCACCCAATGTATCAAAGCCTCTGCTCCTACATAATCCCCAGGCAACAAATTTAACTTAATTACTTAAAACAGCCTTATATCCTTTTATTTAAATGTGTACTTCAGCTGCAGTAAGGTATCAGTTTTGTGAACTAAGGTGAACTGTGGAATAGTCTGAAGCAACAGCTGCAACTTCTCTCCATTCACCTGGATCTTGATATTAACCATCTTTTCCTACTTGGAAGTTATCAGAACCTTAGCAGACCTCAAAGTGCAAGTTGTAGCAGCATTCCTCTGCCAGTGCAGAGCATAGCCACCCAGAGCTTCTTCAAGCCAAGAAGCTTCCTCAGCAAACAAGAAGATTGGTCTTTTATCAATAGTTATTCCTAAACAAGTAGATTCTCCCTATCACAAGTAGACAGTACTATCAAAAGCTTACACACAATGTGTCTGTTAAAGCTCACAACATCTTATTAACAGTATTCTGCACCCCTGGAAGTCAGTTAGCTCAGACAGGACAGAAGACTCATCTTAGTCCCTTGTCAATTACTATTAGATTTCACTTACCAGTAGAAATAATAAAAATTGACACTGACAGGTTTGAAATAAAGGTAGAAAGTAAGAAAGTGAGACTTCATTTAGGAGAAATTAAAAGTTATGCCAGAACATATGGCAAAAATATTCCAGAATACAGATATTCTTATCAAAGGAGAAAACCTGACTGCAGAAGTGCTGAACAGTTTGTATTAAATTATAACTACTCTTTACTAGAAGCAAGCTGAGTATAGGACAGAAAATACAGTCTCTGTTCTCCTGAAAGTGAAGAACATATATAATAGAGGTTCTAAGGTAATTGTATCCACACAAAGAAGATAAAGAAAACAGACTGAGTGATACGATATCCTTAAATATCTGTATGTGTTTATGTTGCAGACTTTGTCCCTATTTTTATCCTTAAACATACGATCTACTTAGAAAGAGATCTTGTAATATCCTTCCCACATTAACTGAAGTTTCTACTGAGAATGTCTACTCACAGTAAATTAAATTATCAGTTAAATTATCACTGCAATGATAAAGCAGTCCAAGAAGGTACTGAAGAAATTTCCAGGTCAAAATTTCTACTAACAATAAGGGTGCTACTGTTTAACACTGCACCACTGTTCTGGAATACAGCATCCAAAGAGAATTCAGATTGCAGTCATAAATGCCTACAAAAAGTGAGGCAGGTTTTTTTCCATTCCTACCTATCTTCACAATCCTTACTCATACGGGCTGTCAAATAGGTTAATGTGATTGTAAACAGAGGAGGGACAGATAGGCAGAGAAATACTCTATTGAAGGATGAAAGCTGTTCATCACACGACAGTAATTCACAGTGTATGAAACATGTTAACACCATGACATTCTATTCTTACAGAAAAGATTTCATTCCCAGCCACCACTTGGCTTAATATTTTTACTCAAAATATGAACATCACTTAAGATACCACTTAAGACACCAGTTTGTGAGACAGGAAAGAAGCAGTTCCATAAAACCAAGAATCTGTTAATTGAAAACAACTGACTGTAATTAACAGTATTACTAAGATAAAAGTGTTAGTTCTCATTCTAGCCATATAGTGTGGTTTTGTACTTTACCAATCTTCTGTGTACACCCAGTCTTACATGGATTTTATTTCCACCTATGGATATCTAAACAATACTCAACACTTTACTGTATGTCAAAGATTATTTAGTACATAAATCAAATATATAATACACAAACCCACTATTTCCCAGTGGAAATTAAAGGAGACTTATTTATGCAACTAGATGTACATGTACAGACTACATAATAGTAATGCACCTAGAATATAACATACACAATATACAGTGGTTATCACAATCTTTTACCTGTTTATTCATATTGCAGTGTTAATACTTCCTGGCATAACAGAATACCTGTATCCAGGGACCCAACTTCCAATGTAGAAATGAAAATTAAGTTCTGATTATACTTAATAAAAACTGAAACTTGCAACAAAGAGCCACAAATATACTTAATATTCTTGTCCAAACTAGTGTTATATTGTCTTTTCTGCATCAGCAATTAAACCAAAGAGATCACCAAAGACAAAGAAATCATTTTGGGTATCTGGAACCCCATGGTATCAGCTGCAAAATCCTGTGAAATCCAGCAGTACAGGAAGAGTCCATAGTCAAAACTTTGTGTTCTGAGTAGTAAGATATGACCCAAACTATAGTTTCAAAGAATTTGCAATTCCACAGTGACAATGCATCATAAATTCTCATATAATCTGAAATACAGTGTTCCTGAAGTTCAATCCAAGTTAAAAAAAAAAAGTATTAGGAAGTAACACCCTTGTTAAATACATGCAACTGCCTATCCTAAAATCTAAAGATTCCTAACAGAACAAAATAAAAGTAACAGAAACTAAAGACAGTCAACCACAATCTCAGAAGTACACTAAATATGCTCATCCAAACGCAATTTCACAACCTTTATTTGTTGTACCTTTAAACACTGATCTTTTATGAGAACTGCAGTGTGGACAACATCCCTATATAAAATATCATTAAATGCACAGTCAGGCAAATTTTACTATGGACCTTTCAGAGCATAGATTTTTCTCTTATATTGGCAGCACTTCATAACAAAAAGTGACCTACTGACCAAATGGCAACCTGTAGCATTTAAAACTTATGTTTAACAAATTATATTTATATCCTGTGTTACATTGGACTGTAACTGTATTATAATTATATTTTGTGTTGTAATACATATTCATTTGGGTATGGAATTAGAATCTAGCATTATACATTTTCCTATTTTTCTGTGAGTTTCTGCGGGCTTTTTATTTATTTTTTTGTGTAGCTTTTTTTTTGTGTGTGGGTTTTTTTTTTTGGTTCATTGGTTTTTTTTTTCTGTATGTTCACCTTATTCTTCTCTTACAATGCTTATTTTCACAAAAATTTCTAGATGGTTTTAAATGATAAAATTTTGGAACTGGAAATTGCTGTATATTGATAGCATATTAGTTGCTGATAGATTATTAATAAAATATAATCTTGTGTTCTGCCAATCAAGCTGCAATCATGTTTCTATCCATCTTACATCACAAAGAACCAGTGCTTGTAAACTTACCATATGCTAAGCCCTTTCTGTTTGTATTATTAATAAAGGTTGTTATTTTGGCTAGTAAAAACTAATTGCAGAGTCAAGCTCTCTGATATAAAAATAGATAGAAAGAGAAGCTTTGAAACTAAAAGGGGGCAGATAAGAGGAGGGGAGGGGCAGCATGCAGTAAGGAATAATCCAACAATTAGTTTAGTCAGCAGTGATATTGCTGAGATCCAGGTTTAAACCTTTGGTATTTTTCTTTTCCTGGTAATAGCAGTGCTATTGCAGCAGTGGGCAGTCCAGGAAGCACACCTCTCAGTGCCTTCTGATGGATCTTTTCTAATTTGTTTAAATAAACTCATGCTCTTGGATGAAGACTCTATTCTGTTTCTTGAGGAATGTTTTCATTAGTATGCTAGAAGTTAATATAGGATGGAAAGATCCCTCTTGATGACAAAAAGTATTAGTAAGGATCTGAAAAAGCTTTACCGTGAAAGATAAATAAAAATTGATACATTCCTATGATTTCTTTGATAATCCAATGCTATCCGAAAAGAAATGATCTACTGAAACTCCATGTATTCCAAACTGCTATGAGACAGTTGTCTAGCTTTTTGAAATACTAAGCATTTAGCAATATGAAAGATACTTAACATGGAATGTCTTACACTGCAGAACATTTAATCAGATGGTCCTGTACAAAGACAGTTTTTGTGAAGAATTTTGGCTACTTCAGAAGAAGTGAGATGATAAAATGGAAAACATGTGGGAAACGCAGATCTATTTACATTTTTGAAAATTAGATAAAAATACTTACAAAAGCCTAATAGGAATGTGGGATGTGATCAAGAAGCTCTCTTTGAAGTATATAATGGCTAAAACTCACTTAAGCACTGAAATGGTCAATCACACAGTATCAACGGCACTGCTATCTGAAAACAATTCAAACTTTTTATTTGAATTTGATAAATAATGAATAGGGTACCTCTTCAAAAACAGAAGCTGTATCAAAATCTACAAATTATGCCAAGAACAGTTTAAATATCTATTTTTGCTTTTTGAATTTAGGAAAATCATAGGTGCTTCGCAGAATATATGACCTTGTATGATAATATGAATGTCCATTACTTTGCTTGTTCAGCCCAACAGAAAGAGCTTCTAATTATCAGCTAAACAGTGCACAGTATTTGAAAAGTATGTAAAAATGACAAGACTTCCAATGATGGAAACTGTCTCATATAAATTTTACATTCTATTTATATAGAAGATTGACTCTTCATCTGTCAGTTTTAAGTAATGTTTTTGGGGTTTGTGAAAAGATTATGTTTTATTGCTAAAAAAGTTTGGCCTAAATTCAGCCAGCATGAATTATTTGCTATGAAGTCCAGAGAAGTATAGTTAACACACAGCATCTTTCAACATATTATTCCAGAGTTTGCATTTGGCATTATAACTGTTCACAGCATTTAACTGCAAAACTCACGGTTTCTGCCATTCAGTCCTGAAGGAGTTAAATATTCAACAAAAACCAATTACATGTTTTTGCAGAAAAATATCACATGCTGGTAGTGAATAAATAAATGCTCAAACCAAAGAGAAATGAACTATTTCTGTGATGTATGTTTTGAACTTCTAATAGCTAGTCTGATTCTTCAGCATAATAGCTAAAATCGGGAATGGCACTAATGAGGAATGAAGAAGAGTATGAAAGAATAATACATGCAATATAAAGAAAGGTGGAGAAACAAAGTAATTACAACTTTTTATTTGTTGTTTGTAATGCTAACATTTATGTACACCCTGACCTTGTAAGGTGATATAATGATTTGATTTTTTTGTAAAATTTAGTAGAAGCAGAAATTGCACCTTGCAGGACTAAGCTGTGGATGCAGAACAAGATAATGGTGAAATTCAAATTAAATAAGCCCTTCAAAACACCATCAGGCAACAATAAGTCAGCTCAGCACCTTCCCAACACAGGAAATTTAGAGTTAACCAGTGTACCTAATTTTATTTTTTTTAAGGAGGAATAAATCTGCTATAGGGAGATGGTTTGATAGACCTTTGAAGGTCTTCAAAACTCTCACTAATATGTTATTCTCTAAAAAATATTCCCATAATTCTGCTGTCTCCCATCATTCCTTGCCTCGAGATTCATCTGTCAACTTTGATGCATCTTTTAAAGTACCCCTCCAAGCCTAAAAACCATGACTACAGACCACAGAAGAGAACTCTTTGCTTTGAAACTATCTGATCAATCAGAAGATCATTTACCTGCAAGCATTATTTGGTGAAGCTAAAGTGGCACATCAACCAGCAGCATCTGAAGGCTGAGGCAGCAAAACGTCAACAACAAATTGTCATTGGCATTCCATTTATGAACCTTCAAACAGCATCAGATCTTTTCCATGGGAAACCAGATCAGGTCAGACTGGAGCTGAATATTTCTTAACAAGCTAACCATCAAAAGAACTTACGTTTTGAATAAAAAGGCTATCATTTGTTGATTTGAATATCAAAGGGATCCACTGCAAACTCCCAGTCTAGAAAAACCTCCCTAAGCTACACCAGACAGGTGTTTAATAATCTATTATTAAGGCACTATTTTAGGTTACTCAGAATCATAAAAAATAGCTGTAACTGTGAAGCTGCAAATGGGACTGCACAAAGAAATGAATGCTATTAACATACTATTAACAATTCAAAAGAATGAGTTGACATACCAATCAAACTTGTTAATTGACTGTCAATGGCCTGTCCCTGAATATACAACATGACTGCATTATATATTTCAAATGCTGACAGGAAGACAGTTTCATTTGCATTAACTTCATAAACTGATCAACAACCAAACTGCCACATACATTTATAATGGGAAGCTGAATCATTTCAATATTCATGCAGCTCTGTAATTGTAAATTAGGTGCTGGCAAACAATACAATACTGTACATACTCTAAAATACCCTAAATTTCTCTGACCTACTTTCTTTTTTATTTTAAAAGAGCAGTGGAGAAAAGTTGTCTCTTATAGAGATGATTATTACTTTAATTTATGGTTCATGCCTGAGGCAAAATTTGTTTGCAACTGAGTTTGCAACCATAGTTTATAACTCTACTCTAGATGCATAACTGGTCCGCGATATATGAGCCATGCAAGGTGATGTAAAATTTTTCCAGCTTTAGTTCTGTGAAGTGTAAATACCATTAAAATACAGAGTAAATCTGTAAAAAAAAGTGAATGAAAATCTGTACTATTTCCCTGCTATGACACAAAGCAGATGTCAGCCCTGAAACCACTGAAACTTTCTAATTAGACATTGAAACATGTAATTTAAAGTGGAAAGTATTGTTCTTGCACATCCTTCCCTAGGGTCCTAGAATTTACTGCCCTCAGAAGTCTGTCTATATAAAGTATCTTTCCTAAAAATGTATCTCATAATTGTACCTGTTCAGTTTCACTGGGATTGACAGTGATAGCAGGTGAAATGGCTGTGATAGTGCTGCCATTTTAGCCAAGTGGTTAGTCAGACATACTCTGAGCAAAGTCACAAATCACAGGAGCTGAGAGCAGAATTGCTTGTGGTTCTTCCATATTTTTGCAAGTATATACCAATGCAGAAGAAATTAATAAGGACTGTAAATAGAAGGAAAATGACAGAAAGAATTCCCAATAAAAGACCCAGGTCAACATTCTTCACTTTTCCCATTTAGGATCTCCTCCAGCAACACTAACTGTCTGGCACATCTACTTACTGAAAAAACCAGTTCTAGCTAAGCTAACAGAGAAGCTTTCAAATGTTGTAATTAATGACTCAGCATATTAGTATCTATTTGTATGCTTTAACCCTATAGGGCGGATGTGAGAGAAGAAATTTCTTTTTATTTGTTCATGAATAATGAACATACGAATATGCTATAGGCATATTTATCACTGTTTATATAGAAGTAATAATATCTCAGTCATATTGAGAATAGGAGAAATTAAGCTAAGCAGAAATGTCGCAAATGAGGATTAAGTAATGAGAGTCTGGAAACGTTCCACTGAAGGCTAAATAGTAATTGATCAGAAATTCTGAAGTTGTCAGGTCTGTCATATTCCCTCTCTATCTGTATGACCTGGAGGAAGTATAAGCAAGTTTTAAACATCTCAACTGTAAATGCACGTTTTCTTCTTTCTCCCTCTTTTATTATTACTACTTTCATCCTTTTGATCCAGCAGTCACTTTCTTGGCTTTAAAGTTATTGCAAGAAGAGCCTAGCACTACACACTAGCGTAACCATACAGCTATCACATAAATGTTCAATAAATCTGCTGTCATTACAATCTTCTCCTGCATTTCTTTCAGATAAAGAATAACAGAGGACAATTTTTCTGCTATATATGTGAGCTACTATGTTTTAGACTTTATTATTTGTAGTATAAATGCAAGATTGACATGCAAAAAATATTCACATTTATTGTTTTAGCAACTGCAATTGAAGAGTAGAAAGACTAACAAATAGAAATATAAAACCTTTAGGAAAGCCGACCACAGTGGAGCCACTGCGGTGATGGCAGTCCCAAATCACCCTAACTAATATAATCATGAAAGATTACTTATACTACAAACTAGACATGAGCTTTGATATCTTCCCCAAAGTATAAGCTGAGTAACTGTCACACTGAATAACATCATATGATGGGTGCTGCTAAGTTCTTACGCTGACAAAACAGGGATCATTAAAGCTTCAACATTCTTTCAGGTAATCAATGTAATATAAGCAGTATGTGATTAAAAGCATTTAAGACATGAAAAGTGTCAAGGTAAAGAACAGCTAGTTATTCAAAGGATGCAGTATCTATAAAAGCAGCCATCTTAGAAGGAGCTGGTCATTTATTACTGCTGCTAATAGTAACACACAGCTACAGCGAATTCAGTAATTCATGCTCCAAGATTTATAAACTTTGATTGTAGAATATATAAATATATACAGGTGAAATATATGCACATATACATACTACTGTAACAGAAATGATGTGAAGTATGCTCACATTTCAAAAGGACACAATTAATGTTAAGAATATACAGTT
>JAVHNF010043574.1:2232-13061 GCA_034783455.1 Micropsitta finschii
TGCTCTTGCAGGGGGGTTGGACTAGATGATCTTTTGAGGTCCCTTCCAACCCTTGGGATTCTGTGATTCTGTGATTGCCAATTGGAAAACAGACTGAACCTCTTGTGGAAACCTAGCTGGAGCAGGGAGATCTCCTTCCCTGTCCAGCAGAGGAGCGCGGAGCTCATTACCCCCCTGATGTCCCTCTCAACCCTGTGCACTGTTTCTCTGTGGCAAAGCGCTATCACCCTGAGACTGGGGGAAAACTCTCAGCCTCCTGTCTTGTAAGTCAGTGAAGGAATGGACACCTGGGCATGGAGAATGGACATGGGGAATGAACACATGGGCAGCCATGCCTGCAGCCTGGGAGCAGCATCTCTGCAGCACCAAGGGTTCAGCGGCTCATGCCCCAAGCCAAGACTCAGGAGATGGGGTTTAAAGTCCATGCTCTGCTAGAAATCCCATAAGCCTAAATCCAGAGGCACCTGGGAGCTGAAACTCTGCTAAGCCGTTGGGCAACCAGACAGCAATGAGGCAACCAAACAGCCTTGGGGGTCCCAGCCCACGCTTCTGGGGCATGTTTTGCTGTCAGCCCTGTTGTAAAGAGCCACTCTGGCCCCCCCGACCGGTCACTGTATTGCCACACGGTGATTCACATCAGGCAACTGATCTGGATCCCAGTTTAGCAACTTTTAACAGCTTACAAACACAAATAGAGAACAGGGTGAGAGGAAGGCAGAGCTGCTGCTTGCAACAGCCCTGTTGGCTCATGGTTTGTGAAACCATGGTCTGAGGGGTAGTTTGACACCGCACCCAGGCTGGTTTAACTGTAGGCTGCCTCTGGAAGAGGTCCTCCTGCTCTCCCCTTCCACCTTCATGACATCTCTTCCCTCTCCTTTCTGTGATAACAGGATGAGCTGATCCAATGGAAAACTACCCTTTTCTTTTCTGGCAGTGGACTAGTCTTCCTTCAGATGAGGTGTACCAGTCCAATGCACCCTGTGGCTGCTGGATTCCATGGGAGAAGCAGACAGAAACACTGAGTTAGAACCAGTGTGAAGCTGTGTGCTCAGGCGCTGGGCCTCCCATCTAAAGACCTATTGTTCATCTGCTTGAAAATCATACGATCAGTGATGCCTGATGCACTGACTGGTAACGACCTGGTACCATTGTCCTAAATGAGATGCACACAGTGGCTGTACCCTGATGGATGCAGTGGCTGTACCCTGATGGATGCAGTGGCTGTACCCGGATGCACACAGTGGCTGTACCCTGACGGATGCAGTGGCTGTACCCTGAGGGATGCAGTGGCTGTACCCGGATGCACACAGTGGCTGTACCCTGATGGATGCAGTGGCTGTACCCAGATGCACACAGTGGCTGTACCCGGATGCACACAGTGGCTGTACCCGGATGCACGCAGTGGCTGTACCCAGATGCACACAGTGGCTGTACCCAGATGCACACAGTGGCTGTACCCAGATGCGCACAGTGGCTGTACCCTGATAGATGCAGTGGCTGTACCCGGATGGATGCAGTGGCTGTACCCAGATGGATGCAGTGGCTGTACCCTGAGGGATGCAGTGGCTGTACCCTGATGCACACAGTGGCTGTACCCAGATGCACACAGTGGCTGTACCCCGCTTCCCAGGGAAGAAAATCCAAAGAGAAAAGCAGGCATTATGCTAAAAAACAGTGAAGACTCTCCAGAAAAAAAGACCCTCCTCCATTATTTGCCCACGGTGCCCAGCTTGGTGGGTCAGTGATCCTACATGGGACCTCTAGATGCTAAGATAAAGCCTGGAGCAAGGCAAACTCAGTAGCTCAGCTGTTCTCAGGCCAGCTCTGGAGCTCAGAGCTCCATAGAGCTTAGATTGCTCCATAGCAATCAGTGCCATTTGCATGGGCTGGGGCCATTACCGTTTCTTGGGCAGCTTCAGCAGCGCCATGTAGTTGAGACAGAAGTTGATCAGATCCTGCAGCAGCTCTTCTCCCAGGTGGTCCTGGATGGCCTGAGGGAGGAGAAGGAGTGAGGAAGATGCTTGACCTCCCAAGAAACCCACCCAAGAACGTGAATTGGAGGTGTGAGACTTTCAGATCTGGCATTTGGGGTGGAGGAGAAAAGAGGGTCCAGGCATGCTCCCCATGGCACACAGGGCATGGGGAAGGAGCAGCATGGCTGCAAAGGGGGCTGGACCTACCTGCTTGGAGACCAGCTGCCCGTTCTTGTACTGCACTGTGCCATTCTCTGCAAAGACGTAGTCAAACTTATCAATGACTGTGGGGGAAGGAAACAAAACCATGAAACGTGGGCACCACATGGGAAAAGGGGTCAAAAGGACTGGGCTGAGGACTGAGCCCGCCGTCCTCCTGCTTCCTTAGGGCCACGCTGCCCGCATCTCCCATGCTCCGCAAAGGGCCACCAACCCTCTCTGCTCGCCACAAAGCGAGCATGGAGATTATCTTCTGCTCGCATGTGGGGAGCTGACGCACGCAGGGGGAAACGACCGGACCGAGGTCACGGGGTGAATCAATGGCAGGATGAAGATAAGGGCTCCAAAACACCAGCCTTTCAGCTACGTGCGCTTCGTTCTGCTGCCTGTCCCTCGCTCCCCGCTGCCAGCGTGCCGGGGCCATGCAGTTACCGGTTATCTAACTCCAGCCCCCGGCCACGCAGCGCTGCCGGCTCAGCAATCAGCCTCAGACGGGAATTTCTCAGCGCCCCCTCCGCTATCAGGGAAGAGCTCGGGTGCATCCATGCCAGAGGAGGAGGAAATCACGGCGCAGGGAGCAGCGGCGGCCCCTCGCCCTCCCGCCCCCTCCTTTACCCCATGTCCCCATTGAACACGAGGAGGAGCCCCCGGACACCCCACCACGGCGCAGCGGGTAGCAGGGGTCTCCTGCCCGCGCTGGGGGGAGCCGTCAGAGCCCAGATGAAGGCTGTACAAACGCAGTGCTGGTTGCGGCTCCCATTCCTGCCTGCTCTCCATAGAGGGAGAAGGATTAGCAGCGGCTGCGGCCCGGGCATGGCCATCCCGCCCCAAGGGCAGGTCTGGGGGCAGGTTTAGTGCGCTCCTCACCTTCATCGCCGTCCCCCAGCTGCTCGGCTATCTTGGCGTAGTCGGAGCCCCCCACCACGCCGATGTGCACCCTCTCCCGCAGCTCCCGCAGGAACGCGTCCACCTCCGGGTCGATTTTCTGGCGGGGAAGCACCGGTTGAGGCCCGGACCCCGCTGCTTTCCGCCCGGCCCCGTTCCCCCCCCCACCCCGTGCCCCGCTACCTGCCGAGCCGGTGTCAGGGTCCCATCCACGTCGAAGAGGCACAGCACCCGGCCCCGCGCCGCGCCCGCCGCCATCCCGGCCTCTGGTAGCAGGAGGCGGGACCGCGCTGAGGCGGCGATGGCGGCCGCGCCGCCCTCCCGGGCAGCCCCGCATCAGTGCGCGGCCACGGAGGAGCCCGCCACCAACCATCGTCCGTACCCACAGGCGGCCGAAGGTCCCCTTCGTGCTGCCTTAACGTGCGGGTCTTGAATGGCTTCCCTTCTCCAGCTCTTTCTGCTTCAGAACCCTAACGAAGGGCCTGGGGTTTTACGGGGGAAAACGTGTCTCTGCCGGTGTTGTTGCTGCTGCTGTGCCCTCTGTATTTAGGGGCTGGGTCGGGGTTGAGCTGCCTGGTAAGCTCGGCTCCAGCGGGGGTTTGTATGTCCTGAGGAAGGGGACCGGAGCAGCGTGCATTCACCCTGTCAGTGCCCGTGCCTCACCTGGTGTTTCTAATAGGATGCTGTCAGTAGCTCCTATGTTCACTGGGGAAATGCAGTTTTCAGCCTCCAAGCCCCTGCCCAAAGCCAAATCTATTCCTTGCCGTAACTGTTTGCTTTGACCTGCTTAAGCAATTACCCCTCGAGTCATTTAGGATTAATCAGACCATCTGGCCAGGCCATATTCGTAGGGATCTGAGTTACGCTGGCCTGACACGCAATTGTGGACAGCCCGCCTGGCTGCTGTCTCCTGCAATAACTCCTGGGTTATAGTCCAACATCGGAAACAACCCACATGGAACATCCAGTGTGCTTTGCTCAGCAGTTAGCTTTGCCTTCGGTCCCCACATCGTGCTCATGGTGCTGAGCTACACTGGAACTGGGAGGAGATGCTTTATGGTCTGGTTGGTTTTCTTCCCCTGGGTATTACTTGGTTCCAGGACATGGTGCAGCCCCTTTTCCCAGTCCTCCACCAGAGTCCTCTTAAAACAGAGCATTCAGGTGGCTTCACAGACTCTGGTTTTCAGTCATGGTTTTGGTTTTCCTGCACCCACTCTGTGGAAGGGGGATCTACAGAAACAAGTGTTAATAATTTACCTCTGTGCCATTGCCTTGGACAAAGTTTACCTCCACATCCTCAGCTGCTTGCTGAAGGAGGCATTGATTGCATTTGTGTTTTCCACACTGTTCCAGTGAGTTGCCAGGCAGTCTTGCATTGGTTATTATTTGCCTTGACATTGGTGTTCCTCAGAAATCACGGCCCTGTTGCCTTCTGGATCAGACCCTGGCTATAAGCTCCCACCTCTGGAAAGCTGGACTCTTCTCCCACAATGGTTTCTCAGCACCCAGCTGTTAGCATGCAGTTGGGTGCTGGATTTTTAGTTCAGCTTGGGCTAATGCTCATTTTATGCTCATGGCTTGTCTATGTGTGATTACATATAGCCCTCATCAGTCAATGTGTGGACACATACTCCGGAATGTGAATGCTTCAAAGCGTGTCTGCTGTGGCATGCTGAAGAGTACGCAGAGATGCCTTCATGCATTTGGGTTGCTAATACCCAGGACTCTCAAAAGACAGCCACGGTGTCAGGCACACAGTGAACTCCCGGGGGTTCAGGAATGCCAGCCTTTACCCACGACATGGTACGAGGATGAGACTGTCTGGGTGGAAGAGGTGTGGTGTTAGGAAAACCTGCCAGCTCACTCCCGTGGCAGCCCTGGTGGTGTACCAGCACTCGTTTCCTGCTGTAGCCCAAGCTGCCCTATGGTCTTGTCTCCAGGCTGCTCCTACCTGCAGCTTTCTTCTCTGGGAGAGACCTTCCTCCTTGCCTTTTGCATTGTTGCTTTGGACATCCCATAAGCTGGAGCTGCTCTCCCCGGGCTCAGGTGCACCCTCGCACCGCAGGGCAGCAGTGCCACCTCGGGGCACTTCCCAGAACTGCGAAGTCTGCTGGAACGCGGGGTCAGCGTTCCCGTTTTCGCACACTCCTGCCGTGCCGTGGGGTTCGTGCTGCAGGAGAGCTTTCCAAACCGTGAACTACCCGCTGTGCTTCCTCCAGCTCATTTGTCACGCCACTGTAGGGCTCCTATTCAAGTTGAAACACCTCTCCTAGCACCCCAACTTCCTTTTGGTATCAGCCAGGGAGCACTTTTTCCTCTCCTGTATCTAAAAATAAACCTTAAAACATAAAGGAAAATTAATTCAACCAGTACATTCCTTCTGAGTTACCTGTATTGGGTTGGTCCCTGAATTGAGGCTTCAGCCAGAAATGCTAACAACCATAATTGGTGAATATAAAATAAAATAGTCTTGAAAAGCCATTTTTATCTTTCTGAAGACTGCCCTTACTTCAGAAGAGACTATTGTATTTTGTACACTTTCCATTTGAGGTATTATTTGTAGTTTTCTTCAGGCAAGACTTTCATAGTTGGCTAGCAGTGGTGAATTTGAGCAGAGCTACATTTCATTAACAGCCTTTGATGAGGTCACATTAGTGTTTGCCAGAACTTAATAAAAATTACATACTCAACCATCAAACTGGGGAATATTGCAGCCATTGTAATGATTTAATATAAAGGGGGGGAGGCTCATTGCTCTGGATCCAGCAGCATGTAAGATCTAGCTAACTGGTGTTTAGGGATCCTTCTCACTGCAAAACATTGATTTTATACAGAAAAATTTATTTCTGTATATATTTTGTATGCATGGGAGAAGAAATGGAGAAGAAGTAATGGAAGTAGACACAAGAGCTATAGAGGCTAGAAGCTCATGTCAATTATTAAGTCTACCTGTCCTTTGTAATAAGATAGAAATCTGTAAATTCTGAGTGCCTGCAAGGTCTGAGTTTCTATTTTAAGCTGGTGAGCTAGGGACCCAGAAACCGTGGTAAATGTGTTGTGCTGACAGTCACATCTTTGCTACACCTGTTCTGTCAGTTCCTGCCTGGTTGCTTGTAGAAAACAATTTTCCCCCTGAATTTTCAATTGTCATTTAAAAAGAAGTTTTTGAGAGATGGAAGTTGGAGGCTTATCCTGGCTAATGATGTGCCCGAGCTCTGCCAGCACTGCCCAGCGGCACCCATGGTGCATGGCCAGCACTGACTAGGAGGGCTGCATGCATCGGTCTGTGCTTGCCTCTCTGTTGCCTGGCTCACTGCTACTCTTTTCCTCTGATGCCTTTGGAGGTGCTTGCTCCTGTAACAGAACTGTTGAAGCCACTGTTCAAAATACTGAGATAAAAAAAAAGTGGATGTGAGCAAAACCACCTGGCACTGAATACAAACACTACTAAAAATGCCTGCTAAGGCAGAGATCATGTGATATATTGAGTGTGTGTAGCACTTTGCACTTTCAAGTTTCTGTTGAATGCACACGTTTCTGATGCACACGTTTCTGGCATTCATTTATTCAGAGACAGCCATCAGTGATGGCAGCAGCAGTCATGGCAAGCATCATTGTGTCAGATTCTGTGTAAGAACAGGGGGAAGCACTCTGCTGTTCAAGCAGCATTTGTGTTTTGCTTTGAAGGTGCTGTCTGCCAGAGTCTGGCATCTCTGCCCTAACCATTTATTCTAGTGCTATCTTGTGAGAAAAGCTACAGAGGAAGAAGGACCCTGACCCCTTCTGCAGTTGATGTGAGAGCAAAGCTGCCTGCAGTGGGGGCTTGCTCCTTCACTGGTTTAACTTTCCGTTCCTTGAGTTGAATGGATAAGCAGGATTTATGTGTTTTTTTCATTATACAAAAAAATAGCACATGTTTGCAAATGGTGACTGATGCATATGAGGCAGTGTAGACATTGTAAGTAAATTCTTTAGAAGATTGTTACCCTTTCTGGAGTAGCTAATTCACAGGAATAAGATGTGGGGGTGGTGGAAATATAGTCAGCTTATGAAATGAGGGACAGTCGAAAAGCAGCATGCCCCTTTTGGGGTGGCTGACTCTACGTAGGACTTGGTACCAAGGGAATGGAACGGGAAATGCAAAATTAAGCTTAAATAGGGGAACAAATTCAATAACCTTGGCTAGCAATGAGTCTCTGCTGAGTCACTTAACTGTGCTACATGAGTGAAGAGCAAGGCCTGATCTCCTGTATACTTCCTGCCCTTCCCTGCTATCCTGTTAGATATCTGTGCTTTCATGTTTTCTGAGTTTGGTTTGTAAAATGTTCAGGCTGCCTGAACAGAGTTGTCCAGGTATTGGTGACATGGTTCAGCTTTCACATCAGTGTGCACTAGCAGTTTTTGGTGAAGGAGGTTACCCACACAGTGGTTTGTGCTGCTCATGGCATTTTTTTAGGCTTTTATTTTTAATAAAGTGGCTATTGGGCTCTAAAATGCAAGCTAGTTGTTGTCCATGCCACAAGACTTTCATGGAATCACAGAATGGTTTGGGTTGAAAGGGACCTTAAAGACCATCTAGTTCTAACCTCACCTTCCACTAGACCAGGTTGCTCAAACCCCCATCCAGCCTGGCCTTGAACATTGCCAGGGATTGGGCATCCAAGCTTCTTCAGTCAGCCTGCTCCAATGTCTCACCACCCTCACTGTAAAGAATTTCTTCCTAATGTCTAATCTAAATCTTCCCTTGTCCTATCCCTATGTGCCCTTGTAAAAAATCCCTCCAGATTCCTTGTAGGCCCCCTTTAGGTGCTGGAAGCTGCTTTACAGTTTTCCCTGAGCCTTCTTCAGGCTGAACCAGCCCACCCTGTCTTCAAACGACAGGGACTCCAGCCCTCTGATCATCTTTGTGGCTCCCCTCTGGACTCACTCAAGCAGGTCCATGTCACTCTTGTGTTGGAGACCCCAAATACGTGCATATTGTTGGTCTCTAGAAAATATTTGTCCTTGCGAAAGAAATACATCAAGCACGTGCATGAAAACGTTTTCAGCTTATGTTCCTGGCTTGAGCTGCTTGAAGAACATCTAAAAATAGAAGCAGAGTAATGTAAAAAGTATTGTTAGTACCAGAAATTACTCCTTAAAGCAATGTGGAAAATCTGGTTGGTGCACAGCACTGAGCTTTTGCCAGAATGAGTTCTCCTGGAGGAGTGCTCTCTGGAAGGGAATACTCTTGTGTTTTCAGTCATGGTTTTCATTAGGAAATCTTGGGATGCTTCAGTCTGAAAAGCAGGAGGTGTAGGTTTAAGATAATGCAATTTTATTTCATAATAGGGAGACAATAAGTTGAGGAGGACAATATGGAGTCTAAGTTGAGTTGCTCTGGATCAGCTTATGGTCAGTAGCTTGCTAATCATAGTACATCTCTGAATTTCAGTTGACTCTATACCAGTACCAAAATTTATACCCAAGTAAGGATTTTAAAAGAATGGTTAAAAAACCTCAAATGCTGTGCTTTAATAGTTTAACATAAAGCTGATTTTCTGAGTTCCAGAGTATTTGATGGAGGCATAAACTGAATTTCTAGGAAAGATTTGTCTCCTACTTCAACATCAGTACAGACAAAATGCTTCAGAAAGATACGGTACTGACATGCGAGACAGCTTTTTTTTCCCATATGATAAGCTTCAAGAGAAGTGGTTCCCGAATTAAATTGATACAGTATATCTAATAATAGCAATAAAATCTAGCTAAATAAAATATAATTGATACAAATTGATATGAAACATTTAAATTAGTGTAATCAAGGCTTTGGGAATAAACACCTTTATAAACTGTTCTTAGTGTTTCTTTTTTCTTACTCCAATTTTGTTGGATAATATAACTGATTTTCAGTTGCTGCATCCGAGTTGTTACTTTAACTTTGAAAATATTATAAAAATTCTAATGAAATGACATTTTATATTCTTAGCACAGATGAACTTTGAAAATTAAAAGAACAAATACAGTTATGCAAAAAAACCACAACTTTGGAAATTACATAAATAACATTTAAAAAATTGATGAATGTAAACGAAAAATGAATATGACATGAAAGTAAAATCTGTACACTCATCTTTTGTTGTCTAAGTTCATTAGTTTGTGGACTTTTTCCTTTTTAAAATTTTCCGTAGTTGAGGACTATTTTTAAAAAGTCATGCCTAATTGTAATACTTATACTTCTATATACTCATGAATTGCTACAGATCATTCTTTTTTCTTAAAACAAATACCAGGGATTGTGTGTTTTCTGTAACTGAAACTAATGGCATATTTTGTTATAACTTTAAAATAATTTCTGATTGGCAAACAGAATTCTTCAGGGAGGAGATTGCAGTCGCAGTAGGCCATGAGACTTTGTTCTGAATCACTCCTGAACCTGTTCTGCAGCATGGCACAGGGACAAGGAGTGTTGCTGCAAGGGATGTAGCCTTTAAAGAAGTATCTGGGTATATTTTTCTGGAGATTGTACTTGCAGTGACAGTCCTACTCAGATCAGTTTTGATTTGCCTTCAGTATAAGGCCAGAAGGGAGATCAGAGATATCTAATCCAAGCCTTTTAACTGGATTGGGACCAAATATATACAAATAATCCTCACATGATGGCTGTTTTTTAAAAAAGCATCCAGTAAAGAAAATTGTGTATCCTCCCTATGTTCTCATATTCCACTGTTGCAGCAGAAAATTTATTTTAATACCCTGGCTCTGCAAAATAACCCTTTTTCTTGTTTATTTTCTTTTTGGTAGGAACCACGTTGAACAATTTATTGTCCTCCCCTTTAAAATCTATATGCGAAGTTTATCATGTCCTTCCTTACACTGGTTCTTAAAACCAGACAGGACCAACTGTTTGCTTGTTTGTTTATTTTACCTTTTAATGTATGTGTTTAGAGGCTTTTTTCTTGTCCCATAATTGCATTGGCATTCCTATGAGAATGTCTCTGTAGAGGATGATCTGCGTGTGTACTGGGAGTGTGTTGAGTGCACATAAGTATGGACGTAGTAGACATGCTTGTGTGTAAATGCTTACTGAATAGTATATAAGGTCATATGAGAGTGAGAATGTAGAGTACCTTGTGGCTTGCTTAAATATAAATCTTTCATTTCTTCCTCATTATCTGAGATGCCCATGATGTGTTTCCCTCCCCTGCCCTTTTTGAGTCATTTTAAAGTTGAATATTTACGAGGAGGCAGTATTAAGAATTTATAAAGAGTTTCATGGAAGAGAGCATTCATCTTAATGGTGTTCAGTTTTTCTGATCATCTTTCCTTAAAAAGAAAATCTGAAACAAAGGCATAAATGGCATGACAATTTGGCTTTTTTTTTATTTTTATTAGCAGACAGACCAATGCACTCAGAATTTGTCAAAAGCTCATTTTCCTATAATTTTTATGCCTGGGCTGTTCACAAAAGAATCTGTACGTCCTCAGTCACATTGCTTTTCATAGCTGCTGGTGTCAAGAAGCCAGGAGAGATTAGGCTGGCTTGGGAAGGGAGAGGAAACCCCACACTGAGAGTGAGCAGAGGTAGGAAAAGCTCCAGATTTCCTGTGAAATAAACAAATGGAACCTTTGTTTCCCAGGGATGCCCTGGAACGTGAGTCAGTGTCAGGGCTGGGCTCCTGCTCTCGTTGAGCTGAGCTCATGCAAGGAAGGGGCAGGACTCCAGGACTCGTCTTGGACACTTTTGAGCTGCTGGAAGGCAGCTTGGCTTCG
>JAVHNF010043591.1:37164-49343 GCA_034783455.1 Micropsitta finschii
ATGAGTACTTCAGTAAATGACCTTGGGCCCTGCAGTGTTTTGTTTGATGGCTTCTAGGGGCCTTCCTATGTAGCTGAGCCTGTGCTGTGTGCCAGGGTTTGTGTACAGTGTTAGGGGAGGAGGAGGCATTTGGAATAGTATCTTTGAAGACCAGCTTGCTGAGGAGGTAGGTTTTGAAAGTAGTTTATAAACACGTGCTTCAGTGATAGGTAGAAACGAAGTCCCAGACAGGAACATTTTCTTAGCACTTCACACTGTCCTGAAAGGAGTTTCACTTGAGGTTTACAGTCTTGCAGGTTAAGTGTGCAAAACTTCCCTTTTGAAAATCAAGGATGAACTGTGGCAGGAGACAGCCAAATTGCTTTGGCTTTGGTCAGCGGTAGGCACACTTGCGTGCAATGTGGAAGAACCAGCACCTGAGTAGTTTGTATATAGCCTTTCTGCCTTCCAGCAGCCTGATGGTGATGGGATAAGGCTCCAGTGCAAGGACCCTCAGCCTTAATCTGCACATTTAGCTTTCTGACAGCTCCTCTGAGTAATGGGATATGGGTTTGAACCACTGAGAGCGAAGATGAATTAGCTTAAGTTGTTGACTTTTGGTGAAAGGAGAAACCTTCCTTCGTGAAACAGCAGCAGTGCTTGCATTGAATACAGTCTGGCATCTGAGAATGTGTTAGCTTCTCTGAACTTGTCAAGACTGAGTTTGCTCTGGATATGTCAGTTAAGATTTGTTGCTGCCTAATACTACTGACAAAAATCAGATGCCTCCAGTAGCACCTAAGCTACTTAGACATCATTTAGTGGGCGCTTGGGAATGGAGAGCTCCTGCCCTGCCTTCTTGAGCACTAGAGTGAAGAACATCTGCGAGACGGTTCCTTTGGCTTGGTTGTTGTCTCCTTGGTTGGTGGAGCCTTGGAAAGGTCTGGTTGTTTCCTCAGGCTGGTACATGCCTCTTTGGGTGCGGCAGGAAGATCCAAAGTGAGAAAAAGAGGCCACTTCCCTGCTTGCTTACGCATAGCTTTCCTCTTGAAAGAGCTTAAGGCATCACAGGTACAGTGCTAGGTGGGGTACTGGTGCTCTCATAATGCTCCAGGTTAGCACATGAAACTGTTTTTTTGCTTCTGAAAGCAGCTGTAATGCTACCTGCTGGCAAAGAAATCTGATGTTGGTTGGTTTCCAGTGTCATGTGTACTTGTGTCAGCTCTAAAAGGCAGGAGGTCTTTCATAAAAAGCATGAGTTTGAATTCATTTCCTTCATTTGAATATATGCAGGAACCTGGTTTGAGAAACAGGGTGAACAAGTAAATGGCTGGGCAACTAAAGAGTTGGTGGCTTGTCTGTCCCTTCACCCTAGTGACCCAGAGTAGTGCATGTTAATGAGTTTTACCTTTGGACTTTGCTTCTGCACAGTACTGCTGAAACACAGACTTTTTAAATGCTTGGGGTTTAAACAGCTTTGATGAGTCAGGACTGTTGTGATCTTAGGGTGGAAGTTGTACTTTTATTTATCATTTTTATCTATTGTTTTGGAGACTGAGAATGAGGCTTTCTATGGTTATGCACAGAGTGAACATAAGGACTAGGAGGATGTGCAGTTAAATAATAAGCTGTGCAGATCCCTTTTTTAATGAACTACAGGAATCCAAAGTCTTTACTTAGTCTACTGCTGTGGATATTTTCTAATTTTTGCTGGAATTTGGGTCATCTTTCTTTTCAGGCTACTCCTAGAAGTTTTTCATCCAAATGTGCTAAGTAGCATATATTGGGAAACCTCTGCAGCAAATAGGGACTATGCATGAAATAAAGGGCTTTAAGAGTGATATTACATTTTACTGCTTCCAAAGAATCTGTATTTGAGAGAGAGCTTCTGAAGCAGGATTTACACCCTGTACCACATACAGAATCACAGACCTAGTCCAGACTGTAGCTTTACTTTCATCTGATAAGAAAAAGGGGTTAACTTTCAAAATAATACCTACTGGTTTCATCATTAAGTCTGAAATCTTGTGAATTTGATAGGTTTATATCACATATACATATATGTGTTTTCAGGTGACTGGTCACATAATTTGGATTTCTGACATTAGGAACTGGGTCCTTTGATAGTATAGGTAAGTCACCTGTGTTAATAAATAGGGCCCTTCCATAATGCTGCGTTTTGTTTTTAATGAGAGGACAGCTTATTGTACTTCTCTAATTTTGGTGTTCAAAGGAAGACAGAATAATACAGAGTATTATAGTGTTGATTTCCCATTTTTGTCTCTCTGAAAAAGGAATTGACTGACCACTGAAGGGAAGAGAAGGGATGAAAATCCTTATGGTTGAGTAATGTGAGATACTAAACTTGATATATCATGTTGTCTCCTCTTCTGTGCCTGTTTTATGTTAAATGAAGCCTATTAAATAGAACCTAGGCTGTTTCAGGAGGAGACAGGCTGAGAGCAGGACTGAAGTGTGTAGGAGCAGGGATAGAAAGAGCTGTGGGGGAGGATGTGAGTACCCAGCTTGTAACCACCAGTGAATAAAAACTATCTGTGCTGCAGGTGTTGTTCAGAAGTTCCCATCTTCCGATGGAGGGAACCCACATGGACACCCAGCACAGGCTGCTTTACTGCCCTGCAGGGGAGCTGTGGTTGCCTGTCCCCCGGGATTCTCTTTCCTGTTGGAGGGAAAAGAGGAATTTGGTGGAGGTTATGTTCCTCACTGCTACTTTATCTGGGTGCATCTTGAGCTAATGGTTGCCAGTAACGGTCATCTAAAAGGGTTGGGGGTGGGGGGAAGGCTGATGAGCTTGTGTCGCTGTGGTGTGGGAAGCAGCATAGGTACTGAGGCTCTGCATTAACAGATGATACTGGAAACAACATTTCAGCAGCCCATGTGGTGTTCAGGTGATGGGTGTTGCAGTCTTCACAGCATGGTTTTGGATGCTACTTATTTGAAAGCTACTTTCTGGCTGTTTGAAATGAAAGACTGGTGCTCCCCCTCTCACCTGTACTTACTATCACGTCACTGTGTAGAAAAAGATAAAAGTGCACAGAATGTTTCTGAAATAACTGTTCTCTCTCCATGCAGGTCTTCTAGGTTGCAAGGTTGGACTCGTTTAAAGATAACAGCCTTTATTCTGATAAAGGTTGAAAATTGTATGATGCAGTTTTCAGAGTTCCTATCTGCTAATTTGGTGTGCTTTGAACTTTGTCATGTGGCCTCTTCTCCACTAGGTGTTGAACTGAAACTGTCCACATTAATTTTAATCCCTGTTTTCCCTTTATGCATGAAGTAATGCGTCTTTTGTTTAGAATTACTGTCCTGTTAGTTCTGCCTTAACTTTTGCACTAAAGCTCTTTAGAATAAAGGGAAGTGGCTTTTGCAGATAAAATCTGCTTTATTTGAAGTCCTGTTTGTGTGAAACTGTTTTCAGTTACTCAGCAGCAAAATTAAGAGGCTGGCTGAAGTTATTTTTATCCTTGTGGAAGTTAAAGGAAAAATCGCTCAGTGGTACTTCAGAGTTCTGGGGTTGTTCTTTTAGTAATGGTATAAAATTATGCAGTAAGTGAGGACTTAATGTGGTCTAGTTATTACTTTACATTAAGTCAAATGCGTATGTTTCTTTTCTAGTGGTTGGCGGGAAGCGTAACAAAAGTCTCACACTGGCAATTGAAAGGCTTGTAGCATGGCTAGTTGTTGTGTGTTGTTTGCAGTATTTAGCTATAACACTTTTTCTCTTCTTCAAAAACCCCAGAGATGAGGAGAAATACGTGAACCTTACAAAGATGTCCCACAGACATTCAAGTTATATTGATCAAGGGTAAAGGTGTAGACTGTCCGGGGCTTGTTTTCTAGCCCACAGGTGAGGGCTGCAGATGGGTTGTAATGGAATCTCCCCACTGTTAGTGCACTTATAATCCCTCTTAAAATTCTCTGCATAGTCTGCTTAGCTAGGTTTTTTGCAGGGAGAATAAAATTTTTGCCTTATTTTCTAGCCAAAAAGCTGAGAAGGAGATGATGAGGAATAATTCCATTAGCAGAAGTGTTTGCTACCAACATCTGTTCCTCCTTCATCTACTGTGTGAGAATGCCTTTTGGAAAGGATGTGGTTGCTCAGTTCTGTGCACTCAACTTGCTTACTTTTGAATAGAATTATTTACATTGCTGTATATATCATTTCATGAACGAATTCAAGTGAATGAAACGAAGGTCTATTTTCATTCTGATTCATTGCTTATGTGAATGTTTAGGGAATTAATGGGTTATATGTTCTTTGTATCTTCAGCTAATTTACAAGAACTTTACTGACATTTCCAGTTGTTAAAAGAAGCTGTGAGGGGAAGTGGATGGGCACAGGGGAAGAGGGAGAGTATCTGCAGGAACAGGGTGGTGAGACACTGGAACAGGCTGCCCAAAGAAGTGGTAAATGCTCCATCACTGGCAATGTTCAGTGCCAGGTTGGACAGAGCCTTGGGTGACACGGTCTAGTGTGAGGCGTACCTGCCTGTGCCAGGAGGTTGGAACTAGATGATCTTAAGGTCCATTCCAGCCATAACCAATCTGTTATTACTGCCATGTGACTCTCTACCTATCTCTATCTAATCAAAATACCATTTATCGTTCAACTGACATTTTATTCTATCTGTCCCTTATCAGAAATATCAACTGCTGGAAGTTATTTTAAGTACAGAAATGGTTTTAAAAAAATTACTCTGGCTGTAAAATTCACTTAATTCAGGGTTGACATTGTGAGGGGTTGTTGTGTATGCTTAGAAATTCTGAAAAATGCAGTGAGCAAGGTGAAATTAGCTGAACTAAATATCAAGGAACAAGAATATATTATGTTAATACTGTCTCCCCGTGTTCTGGAATCTGTGGGGAAACTGGAGTCAACATTAACTTTTCTTTGTAAAAATCTTCATAAAGGCTCAAACAAGAAATGGCCTGTTAAGAGAAGTCTTATGTATAGATGAATACTTGTTTAACAGAAATAGTACGTGGAGACCATGGGTTTTTTTGAGCAGCTCCGGACCTGTATCTGGGTCTGGTTTTAAGCCTTGCTCTGGATTTTAAAGTTCTGTTAAAGAAATGTTATCTGGCAAGAAATCAAAAAAAACCCTATGAATTCTTCTTTATGAATTGTTAAGCTCAATTTGGGTATTATTTCCATTGCTGTTTTAAGGTGGTATCCATATTAAGCCTCTCTTTGTAGTCATTAGTACCTCAAAAATTTCCAAGTCATAACACAACCTCGTTTAGGTTTATCTAGGTGAAAAAATGACCCAGTATAGGTAAAAACCTGTATCCAGGTTCTGCTTTTCCAGGTAGATCCTCTGTGGTTCAGGATTTACCCACTACCACTGTGATTTATTTTTTTTCCCCCCCCTGTCTTCTTTTATCCAATTGGAATGTACCTTGCAATAGCTTGGTGCTTTGTCCCTTGTTTTTTCCTGTTTGCCTCTCTGAGAATGGTCATCCAGACTGAATTAAACCAGCTCTCAGTATCCCTGCTTGTACACTGTAGGCCTCAGCACTTGGCCATCACTGTTATTGTTCACTGGACTTCTTCCAGTTTTTGAGCTGTCTTTTAGTCCGGGTGCACTAAACTGGGTACATATAATAGTCTCATGGGTATCAGGTAGAGCTTTTAGTCATTTTTGTCTGTTTGATTTGCTTATATGACTCAGTCCACATTTAATTTTAATCTTTATTGCTGCAAATTTTAATCTTTATTGCTGCAAATTTTAATCTTTATTGCTGCAAGGTCTTACTGCTGACTCAGGTTCAGCTTTTTGCTTAGGATGATATTTCATGCATTCATTCAGGGTTTTTTTTTTTTGTCTTGTCTGTGCAGTAATAGTACTTCAGATCAACAAAGAAATCTGCCTTCAGACTCTGGGAATAGAGTGTTGGGTTAGTGCACTGTGCATCATCCACCTGCAAACTAGTTCTTGGTTTGCTACAACCCATTCCAACTATTAAACAGGCAGGAATACTGTCCAGTTTATCTTTTCCTGTCTTTGATGCTTCAGTGCAGGCAGCTCTGCTTTGTTCCCCTCTGAAATGAGGGCTGTGCTCTAGAAGGTAAACACACATTGTAGAGAAGTAGTTTATCAAGCCCTGCTTTTTAACTCATAAATCTAAAGAGAGATTCGCAATTTACAATATTGCAGCTCTCAGATATCCTGTACTGCACTTGTATTGCTCTCTCCCTTGACTGTGTAAATGTTTTTTAGACCTGCAGGTATCTGTTAGACTGTGAAGTGTCCGGGTTGTTCGGTGTTCTTACTGGAAGGTCAGTGGTTGGAAAACCTTGTTTATAAAATGTGATAGGGGTTTTAAAACATGATTTCTCATTGGTTACCTCTTTCATAGGTAGGTCAACTTCTAGGCTGTCCGGCTCTACTTGTGTTTATCCATAAACGAAGTGTTGTTCTTCCTTTAACCTGACCTCTGGCAATCTCTCAGAGATAAAAATCTGCAGACATTGTTTTTTATGTGATTTTGAAATCTGATCTGAAACATGACTTGACTTGTTGATGAAGGTTACTCGCTATAGACAAAATACTTGCATGTTTTTGATGATGTTTTGTTCTGTTGTGGGGTTTTATGTTTTGGTTTGTTTTTTTGTTTGGTTTGGTTGGTTTCTTTTTTGGGAAGTGTAGTTGACTGAAAGGTGATGTGTGGTTGGAAGAGGGGCATTGAGAACTAACAATCACTGCACCTAGGGAGTTATTTGTAGAAACAAGTGTTAATCTGGTCATGGGTACCAACTGTTGGCTTTTACCTGTGGAGAATATAGATTGAGTTCAAGAGATCTTGGGGGGGGTCTTCTGACAAGAATTTCTTCTCAAGTCCATCAGTTCCCTAATTGTGATTTATGTGTCAGAGTCTTGTTCTTCCATTAGTCAGGTACTCTGTTCTTGTGATAGAATATGTTGTTGATTTTTCAGGGTTTATTTTCTGTGCCTCTTGAAATCGTTTAAGTGAACAGAGTATGAATTTGGAACATCTCAAAGTGAGACTCTTCTGTTTATTTGAGGGTAAGTTTTGAAGGTTACAGTTAGTAAAGGTCATTGAAGGATGGGAAGAAAACAGTACCTGTTGCCTTAATTCTGTAATAATGTGAGAATGTTTCCAAGAGAGTGTTAGTTGTATTCGCACCTTGCCAGGTAAGGAAACTGTGCATTTTTGCTCACAATTCAACAAATATTTAGTAGAATTTATCTTAATATGTTCTTTGCTTAACAGGTGCTGTGCATTAGTTAACATGTCTTGTTTCAGTGTCGGTTTCTGGATGCCAAAGAAGTGGTTAACTGCTCCATCTCTGGCAGTATTCAAGGCCAGGTTGGACAGAGCCTTGGGTGACATGGTGTAGTGTGAGGTGTCCCTGCCCATGACAGGGGGGCTTGAAACTAGGTGATCTTAAGGTCCTTTCCAGAGCAAACCATTCTGTGCCTTGTGGAATAATGTCTGTGGAGACATCTCTTAACACTGCACTGATGACTGGGTTTACCTAGTCTGTATGATTAATGTCTGCTTACTGTCAAACTCTTTAGATAAAGTCTGTTATCCATTCCAGTATGATTGCCTTTGTGTAGGCTGAGGGCCTCAAGATCTTAATGCTCTCTCCTCATGTTGTTTAGAGTTAGGAGGAAATTTCAGGGTCTTCTTCCAGAAGCAGCTGAAACAAGCTTTGACTTGCCTCTGTCCGTTTCCTGCTTCTTCAGAATATATATGAGACTGATACTCACTAAAGCTGCTTTTTGTGATAATTTTGTTCTACAAAATTTGAACCTTTCGAACTTTCTTCACTGCCCTTGTTTTTCATCTGCTTTACTCATGAGACTGGTACGTCCAGTTGCTAACTTGCATGACACTTCCACTTGTCTTCTGAAAATAACCTTCCGAATTGAACGACTAATGAAATTTGGGTGTGACCATGCATCTTGAGAGCAGGAAATGTAACCATGTAGGATGTGTTCTTAACACTTGTTACAAAAACTTATTTGCAAATTAGTTCTAGGTAAATACAGGTAAAAAATTGCATGGATCTCTGCATGAGTTGGGTCAGTTTCTAGTTAATTCCTATGCATGTTTCTTTACAACAGCTGTCTTTAAGAGTAAGGAACACATTTACTTGCAAATATAATTTCCAAGCTAGATCAGTGTTGAAGTGGTCTACCACAGAGCAGCATCTGCCATCTCACTTTCCTTTTGCTTGCAACTGTCATTCCATGCTGCATGCCGGTAGTTCATGTGCTGTGGAACTTTACCTAAAGAGCCATGTCAAAATAGTAACAGCAAAAGGCTTAAAAATAATCAATTCCTGATTTTTCTGAAGGACTCACATACTCTAGTCATGAAAATTCCTAAGTCCTATGCTCCGGTGCCCTTTTATTTACCAACTGATACATATTGGGAGTTCTGGGGTAAAAAAAATGCTGTGCGTTGCCTGTAAGTCCAATTGTAGCGTGTGTGCACACAGGCATCAGTGGGTGTACGTGTGTCTGCCTTGTTCAGCTCCACCCTCTGACAGCTCCTGTGCTGGACCACATCCTGCTTTCCTGTTGTTCAAGTGACACGTGCCAGAGGAACAGTTCCTTGACTCCAGTGGTACCGAACTTCAGCTGTATGTCAGGAGGCACAGTGTTGGGCCTGCCTGGCTAGAGAAGACTTTGAGACTCTTCAGGGAGGAGGTTTAGAGCTGCCTGTCAGGTCTGGAGTAAACTGGCAACAGAAACAATGGCGGCACTGTCTCTGCTCCTCTTGGTTCATAGGTTTGTATACTGATCTGGTGGAGTCATGGGGAAGGATGACCTTTTGAGGATGACTTCATGTAAGTGGCTAATCTTGTGTGGGACAAACAGCGCAGAAAAAGTGGAGCAGTGCCATAAACTTGCCACACAGCAGTAGTTGCTGGCAGTTGTGTTACAGAGTTCCTGCCTTTTTAGGAGGAGAATTGAACTGAACTAAGTAAAGTTTCAGCTTTGGTGGTGATGTGGGACCTTGTTGGAAAGCACTAGCTTGAAAAAGCTGTAGCAGGGGCTATTTAGATAGGTTTTGCTTGATTTCTTCTTGATGTGGGTCTAATTTTTATTATTTTGAGTGATGCTTCAGCCTGACAGCACACAAGGCTGCATAAATATTGGCCATATTTGAATGTGCAGTGTGTATCATAGAATCACAGAATGGTTTGGGTTTTTGAGGGACCTTAAAGCTCATCCAGTTCCAAACCCCTCCAATGGTCAGGGACACCTTCCATTAGACCAGGTTGATCCAAGCCCTGTCCAGCCTGGCCTTGAACACTGCCAGGGATGGGGCAGCCACAGCTTCTCTGGGCAACCTTTGCCAGTGCCTCGTGACCTCATAATAGGTTTATCTTAGTGCTTATAGAACTAAAAGGAAGTGGTTCATAAGTTTTATTGAAAACTGTTTTCCTGGCACTGCTGAACTTGCCTATTGGTGTTAACTTCCTCTCTTCCCCACAGAAAAGGCAGTTGGGCAGATGAGTATACAGTAATGGTGCAGTGTGTGTATGTTCAAGCGAATGATTGTTTGGTCTCTCTCCTGTATCACAGGATACTCTATGTAAAAATTAACTCTGGAGTTAGAATTAAATTCTCTTCAAGCAGGTAATTCCACAGCTCAATTAAAGTAACAAGGTTTAACAGCCCTTTGGTGACAAATACTGTTTGGGGGGGGGGGCTCTGCAAAAGCAATTTTCAGTTTGAAATTTGATCTCAATTTAACTTCTGAGCCTGACTTTCATAAAACAAGCAGCTACAGAGAGTTAGTGTGAAATAGTTAACACTTTCAGTAAGAATGCAGATGTAACCCATGACACTTTAATGGCTCCACACTAATAATACTGCAGACATGATGTATCCTGTCAGATATGCTTGTTAATATCCCTGCTGCAAATCAGCATGATGCGTTCTAATGGTTGTGAAGAGGACAATGAGACTGAGATAATGATCAGCATGTGATCTTTTCTTTCCAGGCATGTCAATCCTTCTTACATTCAAGATCTTACATTGATTTTTGTATCTTAAAACCCTTTGAGATCCTTCACTCTAAATTCTGAGCTCATCTTTGGAGTGAAGACCTGTATATATGATGGTTGGTTTGGGGTTGGTTTTGTTGTTGGGTTTGGGGTTTTTTTCCCCAAACAGAGCATTTTTGCTCCTGCTGACCTGTGTTTTCCAGTAGGTAAGAGCTCCTTAAATTACCCTTAGAGTGGAGTCTTTTTTATGAATTACATTTTCTCAGAAGTGAGACTGCTTAGTGCCTTTTTTGCAAATCCTAAGAAGCTGTATAAGCCTGGATGGAAATTAATTCTCTTTTGTGCTGTGGCAGCAGGAAAATGAAAGCTTTTGCCATGAATTACTTGCTCTGATATGTACATACGGCAGAAATCATTACTTCCTTCTAAGGGAGTTGCATATTTTAAGGGTGTATTTTCAGTCCAGAAGTCTCAAGTAGTGGCTTTATCAAGGCCTTGTGGTGTTGTCCTGACTTACTGCAAAGCTTTGCAGAAACCAGACCAGAGAATATTCCATAGTTTGTTTAGTTTTGGTTTGTTTTTCCCCTAAGTTTTCTGAAATCGAGTACAAAGGGAGGAACATCTCTTTTGGTCCTTCCATGCCAGCATAGCTCATATGTGGCTTACCTTTGGCTTGTTCCAGTCAGAGGCAGATCAGGGTTTAGCAATGCTATGTCCCCTCAGTCAAAGCAAGAACGGGTTGTTGTTTGAGGTTTCGCATCTGATTGTGCCAGTTTGTGGCTTCCGGTAATGTTATGCCTTTAGGAGTTTTGAGACTTTTTGAGACATCTGCAAAACACCAGGACTTAGGCAAAGGCAGAGCAGGGAAAAAGAGGAAAAGGAGATTAAGTTGGTCTGTACAGGATGGGAATTGTATATTGACCGTTCTTGCTGCTTTCAGTTCAATGTATATATTTTAAACTTTAAAAAAGTCAACTGGAAATCCCTGGCATAGTGCAAAGAGAGGAAGAGATGCCTGGTGTGCTAGAACATACAGTGGAAACCACATATGCAGAGAAGAGCGAGATGAGCAAGCTCTGTGCCATCTGCTAGAGAACCTGAAGAACAAATTACTTATTATGATGCTCCCTCTCAAGTGAAAACAGATAGTTAGAACTGCAGAATTAAATTGAAAGTAAGTATGTGAGATTGACCTTTCGGGTTTAGTTCCTCTCGTGCAGGCATTTGTAACAGAGAGCTTATCATTCCAGTTCATCTTTATTTTGCTGTGCAGATGAAGACCTACTGCTGCTCTTGAAATCCCTCAGAGGAGATAGAGGAGCTTATTGCTTTTATATACCTTTGCAAGCAACCTCTAGTGTGGATAAATACTGAGAGAAAATTGCCTGTTAGTCCTTTAATTTTCCTGTTATTGCAGAGCTAATGAACTGTGGTGAAATCCTTTTACTTGCAAAAGAGGATTTGAATATGCACAGAACTGTCACACAGGTGCCTCCTTATGGAGCAATTTCAGGTGTCCCTGGTGCTCTAAGTTCTTGTTCTCTATGAGGGCAGTATGTAGTCTGGAACTTAGCTTGCTTCTGAAGTAGTAACGGCCTGAAAGAACACCTTTTGCAAGAACAGTCAGCCTGTCTTGCACTGTGTACCCTTTTTGCCTGCAGTGGTTTTGATGATGTTATTCCTGTCATGTTCTCTTTTTCATTCTTGGATGTATTTTTAGAACTTGCTTGATATTTCTGCATTTTAAATTAGTTTAACATGTATATATAAAATAATCTCAAGTTTGCCCCTCTTTACGTTTTTTTTCCCTGGTAGCTATGTCAAATGGACCTATAAATCCATCACCTCAGGCTGTTTTACATACATGTTATGATCTTGGGCAGGGGTAAGAAGATAATTCCATGCAGAAGCCCATATGGGTACTAAACCCTCAAACAGAATGGGTTCTTTATGTTTCCAGGGTGAAGGAATTGCTGGTGAAAATAAACCACATTCAGCTGAAATACCTTTTTTGGAAGTTGGTTTTATTATGGTCTCTTTTTCCCAGCACTAGCAGTTGTAGCGGTAGCAGTGTAGTCAAGCTTGTTGATTAATCTCCTAGTTAGCTTATACCTCTCCAAGTAGCATTGAAGCTGTAATGCTGAGCTATGGGAGAGCTTCATAATACTGAAATGGAGTAGGCCAGTTG
>JAVHNF010043592.1:6470-20637 GCA_034783455.1 Micropsitta finschii
TATGAAACTAACCATGCTTTATTTAATGGCTATTTATACATATAGTTTAAACAACAAAATAGTCTCTGGAAGGTAAAGGACTATGAAGCTGTTCCTGTCCACATGGTATTTTCCACACTACACAATCCACAGCTACAAAGCAACTTTAGAGAAGAGTGTTACATCTCTTGGAAGGACCAAGATGGCACAAGTCAGCTCAGAAAAGGGATATATTGCCTTAGTGATCTGGTGAATATTTTTTTAGCTCCACAGTGGTAAGACTTTGTCTTTCCAAGACGAAATACAGGATCGCTTTCATCTAAACCATCCTCAGGGTCAGCACTCTCAGAAGACCAATCCTTGATTCACTGCTGACCAACTACTTGGAGGAGAGAACACTACACAGCCTTCCACATCTTTTCCTCCAATGTGGTGCCACTCTGACCTCAGCATCCAAGTTTCAGACAGCTCTTTTAATGTTATTTCTTGTCACAGACTTTCCTTATAGGCTATAGTGAATCTTGCATTTCTTTCTAGGGCCCCTCTATCATCCACAGGTTTCCTTAAAACTGACATTGCTGCGGTCTGTTTCTCTAAATATGTACATTTTTAAGAAGTAGTATCTTTTGCTTCTTCATGAGTCACACCACTCACTCACTTCTGCTCATATACATATTTAAATTCAACTGAAGTGCTTTAAAATAGTCAGGAGAATGTTTAGCATGCTTGCACAGGGCATGGAATAATTCACATTTCATTTAAATGTCTAATGATGATATACTAAGGTAGCATCGTAAAATTGGATCAAATAAAAGCTACTGCATCTAAGTTTCCCTAACTATTAGTTTTCATCGTATGTGTAAGAAAATAAATCAGGAAGCTAAACTTTTGTATTGAAGTTGAAGAGAAAGGTCTCTGCCAACAGTGGCTGCATATGCTGACAAGATCAATAATTAAAAGCAACTGTAATATTCAGTGGAAAAAAAGATACAGTGAACACAGGATCAAGAAACAAGGGATTTGATTCCTTCTATGTTCTAAATATGTGAAGAAGTTCTAGGCTTCATTTTGCTGATCAGGGTAGTTTTTTCTCCTTTTGCAACATCAAATGGAATAAAACAGTAAAGCAAAGCACTTAACACTAATTACTATTTTCTAACCTTGAAGGTGCGTAAAACATAAAAATCAAAGTAACTATTTAATCAATCAAGTAATGAGATTAGTATTTTAGGCCTTTTGCTTGACAAAATAAAATCAATTTGATGTCTAGAAAATTTTGAAATATACTTTTTTTTTTTACAAACTATATGTTCATAATGCATATGAACAAGACTGATATATATATTTAATTTGAAGTCCTGAATGATAAACCTCATTAAAATCTTAAAGAATCTGCTCCTGAAAGATCAGAAGCTGTCATCTAGAAATTTATTCCTATTAAGGATATAATTTTGTGTTTATAAAATGATTATTTGCAGTCTCATGTGTATCACCTGTGACAGCTTATTTCTACACTACAGCAAGGAACCAGTAAAGTAAACTGATCATCTTTTTCAAAAGGAAAAAATTAAGTGGCCAGTAGGCTGCCCATTGCATACTATGGAGCCATAATTAACTGCATTTCTGTAATGGTCAAACCATAAGGACAAAAAACGTATTTATATGAACCAAGTTTTGCTTCTGACATTCATTCACTATTAAAACATAATGCCATATATGATACAGTACACATGGAAGCAGGAGGCAAGGGAAAACTTGTTAAGGCTGCACCGCATGAAATGTTGCAATAATAAAGGGGTTAAGCAGGATACACATTAAGACTAATTCTAGTATTCTCTTTTTATTAAAACTGGGTCACTGTCAAAAAGTTGCTGATGTCAGGATTTGTTGTTATGAATATTAAGAGAAACACTGCCAGAATATGCAAGTCATAATAGGCTAGGCACACAGAAAATTTTATGAATGATGGCAACATTTGAAGCTCACTGTAATGTTACTAAATATGCCCTGTAACTGATGCTATATTTAGTATCAGTTAAACTTCCTTGGCATCAAACCCGCTGGTTCTCATGAAACTAGAAAGCAGAGGTGGTTTAAGTTCAACAGAGCATGCTACTGCTAAGATTCAGCAGCTTTGCTCATTCACTGTAGGGTTCTTGTGTGAACAAAAGAGCTCAAAATACAGTGAAGAGTTTATATGACCATTAGGTGAATTTCTCCATGATTCTCACAGTTTGAACATTTAATGATACACTCAAAAATAAAAATAAAAATCAGTGGAATCAAATATTCTAACTTTTAATTAAAAGCATATTCACAGATTTTCAAAAAGATTAGTGATTTTGTCTGTAAGGATTATGCTTGTTAGAAACAATCTTTAAAGTATGAAAGAAGGAGGAATTGATAAGATTTCACTGATGTTAAAGCTATAAAATATACATTTAATTGTTCTATCTATAAATATCATTCAGCATAAGGATGTCTGATGAATCTGGTAAACTTCAAACTTCTTCAATTCATGTCAAATTTTGAGTCCTCTATATTTCTTTCGTACCATCAAAAAAACCCTCCAAAATCTTTTAATTTCCATAAAGTAAGTACAATAAAAGGCAGCTTGCAGTTTACCAGACAATGTATTATAGAAGGAGACAGCACAATGAAAAGCATGTATCTGCTACTTCAGCTTCGTATCTGCCCTGTAACTCTGTCAAGAATGATGCTCCAGGCAAAGAGACACATCTCAATGGATCTCAGATTTGCTTTCTGTCTTTTCCCACCTTGCTTGTTTCATCACATTGCCAATATCCAATGCGCTCTGTGTCTGTGAACTAAAATTTCCATCTAATTTAAATAATCAACCACATCTTAGCTGCAGGCTGATTGTGATCATAAATGGCATTATAGGTATTAACACATCACTCATCTTGGACTTTTCTCCAAAATTCCAGAGAAAATTTTCAAAAATATAGTCTGATCTTCTTACTGTTAAGGTTTGGAGAATAGTTTCTGTTAACAAAAGCTATCATATGATACAAAGTCTAAATAAGGTAAGCTAAATAAGGAAATAAGGTAAAATTACTCTGCATATGGAATTTCTGGCACAGTTTTTGTCTTATTCCATTCCACTGGAGAGAAAGTCAAGACTATATGGTCTCCCAATAGAATATCTATAGTTCTATAGACAATGCCAAGGACACTTGATACAGTTGTTTAAGGATTACAGATACAGTTGTTAAGGATTTCTAATGAAATTTATGAGTGGTTCAGCATCTACAGGATTTGTGTTTGTGTCCATCTTCATTTTCAGAAGCAACAAAAAGCTATATATGATGGACAGAAAGACATGAGGCTTCCAGATGGTAGTTCCTTCCACTTATATCCATTTTCTATTTAAGGCAGGTGTGGAGAAAGGCTAGGGCAAGATGAGGAAAAGAGCACAATGTTTTCTAAACCTCACTTTCTAAAATTAAGAAAGGAGAGCACAAAAATAACTTTTGGTTCTATTCTGACTCGGGCATAGAAATTTAGAAGAAGTTTCCCCTTGGCTCCTTGCAACAACACTGATTGTCAGAGAGCAGGCAACAGAAACTGCTTTTGTGAAACCAAAGCAGGTACAGAAGTTAGGTGATTTAAAGATTCATTAGGCTGGTCATGGATATCCAAAAAACCAGTCAGAATTGCCAGCTGACTTCAAGACTATCTATAGCGCAGTTGGTATGAACCACTGGTAAAAGCTTTTTTGATTGCTTTATAGTCCACATTGAGGTGTGTACTATGGTGGCTACATTGCTACTACCAACCAGACCAAGGTACACCTATGCTACGCTATGACCACAACTTCTACTGCGACAAAGGCTGCAAAAGGCCTTGACCTCTTGGCTGAATGATTTTGTTAAGACAAAAGGCAAATTCCTGTGATTTCTGTTGTATGGAAAGCTTCTAACGTTGGTCAAATGAGAAAGGAGAAACATACAGCAAATAAATAAGGAAATAAAACCAAAAGCTGAAAGGAAAAAAGCATAGCTATCCAACAGCATCAGAGATTTAGTAAATTATTCAAAACAGAAGCAAAATCTGTTAGGCAAAGAACTGGAGGCAGCATAATCTATGTGATGTTACTAACTACAGTGTGTTTCAGAAATCCAAAATCATGCCGTCTATGTTCTATTATGTTCTTATTTGGAAAAAACACATTAGAAAATAATTACATATTCGCAGTAACATATACTACCATTTTAACACAATTCAAAAGTCTGATGACTACCATATGCCTTTGCACAGTCCAGTTCTCGGATTTTACCCAGTGATATACGTAACTGCCATTTGGAGGCGCAGATAGGATAATCCTGGGCATGCATACTGTCAGTGCCACATAAAATGCATACACACTCAACAGTGCCAAAAAATGGGGGCTTAACCCATAAGTTTTCTCAGATATTAGTTTCTCAGGAGTTGAGTATGCCTAACACAAACTGACAGAATTGGGTTTCCTGCAAAAAGTAATTATGGCTGACATTTTCTCTTAAAAAATAGGGACCTCTCTTATTATGCTACAGTCTAGAGATTAGGTTACATTCATCCAAGAATTGAGAGACTGAGCTTGAACTCCCTGTTTTGCCAGAGGCAATATAAATCTACATTACTGACTACAGGGAAGATAGACTAAACCCCACTACTTTGCAAAAGGGATTGTCATTTATTAAACCACTTTAACTTTATCAAATTCATCACACACTCAGTGTCCATCAATGAAATTGCAACGGCATGCTTACTAGTGTATTTAACATAATGTGGATGTGTTTTACTGCTTCTGCATTATATAATTTCTCATTCTGTCCTCACACAGAGCTTTGAGTAAATAGTCAGCATTTTGGAAGACTAGGCTGAAAATTAAGCTATGGAAAAACGCGTAAAAATCCCTCTATTTACCCATAAATAATTCCAGCTAATTTTACAGCCATTATGTTGTCCATAAGTAAGTACAGAAATGCAAAAATGTGCACTCATCTGTTTTATCAAACTTCTTTTTTAAAAAAAAAACAACAACATGGGTAAGAAGGAAAAAAAAAGAAAATAAACTGAGAAAGGGTGTTCAAAGCTCAATGTATTTTCAGTAAGACATCATTTATCTTCATTAAACGTATGCTGGAGCTAGCAGAAATGTCTTAGCTGTTTTCTGATGAACCAAGACTATGAAGATATCTAGCCAGTCATTGCCAGCGGCCAGAACCAGGAACAGGAAAGAAAATAAGAATATAACATTAAGCAGGAAAAAAGTGGGATGAAGTAGCCTTGAGACTGATTTTTGACCTTTTGCTAACAAAACAAACAAATACTACACAATATGACTTTAAACTCCACTAACATCTGTGACATAAAGCAGTGCCTCACAAAATCACTAAAATATTGATTGCTAGAGGATGAGGAGATATGCCTGGGAAGTATCACTCCATATTGGGCTCATCTCTTCTATTCCTTGTTGGAAATGTACTACTATTTACATCAGGTACAGAATGTTAGGCTAGACACATCTTTCATCTGTTCCAATATAGAATTTGTGTTCTTTCATAATAGTTTAGTTAATTTAGTGAAGGGAAGACATGTATATTGATTGCTTTTGTCAGACAGAAGTTGTACGGTTTCCTACTGACTGACAACAAACTTTTCCTACTACTGAAAATCAATAGCGCAAAGGTTTTAGGTGAGAAATGTAGATGATGGTATATATGTATGAAATGATACCCAATTGATACTAACAACATTTTTTTCAGCTATAAATGACATATAGCAGCCTCTGAAAATTCAAGCAAAGATACAATTCAGGTCAGAGTACGGCCCACAGTGTTGATGTTTTGTGTCTCTAAATAGCATAAGGAGTCTCATGTTCATAATAAGAGCCACCTAATACAGATTGATTAATGATATTTGGGGTTTTCTCAATCTTTTTTAAACAAAGCTTTAGCTAAATCTTTCATGGGAAGAAAGGAAGATTTCAGTTTGGGGTGTGAATTTGTTGGTTTTCCTCTGAAAATCATTAGAACTGATGAACCTGAAAAAAGTTGTGCTTAAAAGTGGTTCTAGTCTTGCCACAACCTATTACTGTTGAATAATAGGGTGTGGCAGAAATAATAAAATAGTTACTAAGCTAAAATACTTCAATAAACAAACCAAACAAACAAAAAACCCCCACAAACCCCACAAAACAAACAACAACAACAACTAAAAGCATATAGACAATGAGACTGTGGCTATGGAAAAGAAATATTCTTTGAACAATCAATACAACAATGTAAAAAATGCTATTATGCAAGATATAAAACTATATTAATAATACATCTCTGTAATGGGTTGACCCCGGCTGTACACCAGATGTCCAACAAAGCTGCTTTATCACTCCCCCCACCAACTGGACAGGGAAGAGAAAATGTAAAAGGCTCATGAATCCAGATGAGAACAGGGAGATCCCTTGCCCATGATAGTAACTGGTGAAACAGACTCAACTTGAGGAAAAGTAATTTAATTTTATTACCAATCTAATCAGAGTAGGGTAATGAAAAATAAAACCAAATCTGAAAACTCCTTCCCCCCACCCCTCATTCTTCCTGGGTTTAACTTCACTCCCAATTTACTCTACACCCTCCCCTCCCATCAGTACAGGGGGATAGGAAATGGTGGTCGTGGTCAGTTTATCACGTTTTCTCTGCTGCTTCTTCCTCCTCAGGGGAGGACTCCTTACACTCTTCCCCTGCTCTAGCATGGGGTCCCTCCCATGGGAGACAAACACTGCCAGCAAATCTGCTCCAGCATGGGGTCCTCTCTCCACGGGGCCACAGGTCCTGCCAGGAGCCTGCTCCAGCATGGGCTTCCCATGGGATCACGGCTTCCGTCAGGCATCCTCTTGCCCTGGCATAGGGACCTCCATGTGCTGAAGATGGATATCTGTTTCACCATGGACCTCCATGGGCTGCAGGGGGACAGTTTGCACCATGGGCTGCAGGGGAATCTCTACTTTGGTACCTGGAGGACCTCCTCCACTCCTTCCTCACTGACCTGGGTGTCTGCAGTGTTTTTGCTTTCACACATTTTCACTCCTTTCTCTTGGCTTCTGTTGCAGAGGCTTTCTTTTCCCCCGTCTTACTTATGTTATCCCAGAGGCACTACCATTGTCACTGATGGGCTCAGCCTTGGCCAGTGGTGGGTCTGTCTTGGATCCATCTGGCATTGGCTCTGTTGGTCACAGGTGAAGCTTCTGACAGCTTCTTATAGAAGCCAGCCCTACAGCTGCCTGCTACCAAAATCTTGCCACGAAAAACCAATACAATATGTTTAACAAAATTTATGCTATTTAATATAAGAATGTTAGGCTAAACCCATATCACTTTACTATGCCCAAATGCTACCCTGCCTAAGAGCTACAGTGTGACGCTGTCAGACAGTAATCTAAATCCATTCCCTAAATCCCACAAATATACCATTAAAAAAAGAGTTGCCTGTGATCCACACCAAGTAATATATTTCCCATCTCACTCTTAGCTCCTTAGAAGGGAAAATCCTGAGACTTAATTATGTGATGTCTGTCCAAACCTTTGGAACCATTAGACAATGGGATCATGGCAGTGTGAGGTTCAATGCTCCTGGTGAGCAGCTTCATTGCTGGACAGTCCCCAGCCTGGCTAGAAGCAGCACTACCAGGAGAGATTTCCTGGGCCACTAGTGGTATCCAGACCTTTTGCCATTTCACCTTCCATCATTTCACCCTTCATAGGCATTCTATTTAAAATAATTGATAGATACAGTTATATTCTTTTCCTTATTGAGGAGAAAAACAGAAACAAAAACAAAAACAAAAAAAAAAACCAAAAACAAAAAAACCCAAACAAACAAAAAAAAAAAACCCCAACCAAACAAAAAAACAACCAAACAAAAAAAACAAACCCACCAAACCAAATACTTGACCTTTATCTACTTTTGTAGAGCAGGAAGGAAGCACTGAATCTCCTCAGCAATTCATGAAGACTGGTAATGTGAATGAAATGCACTATCTACAGGTAACTTCTGTGTCTTCTTTCATGTTTATTTTTGGTAAAAGTTACTATTTTAATGTGTCAGCAAGGTATCATCTCTTCTCTGTCTCTGTTGTTTGATAGTTTTCTGAGCTTCTTGAAAGCAGACAAAAATTTGCTACATAATTTCTCAAATGGCAAAAATCTGAATTATCAACTTACAAGAGAGTTTAAAACTACTCACAGTTGTGACTGAATGAAATATATATTTCAGTGTTTTTCAAATTTAAATTGATGTGTAGTCCTGAAACAGTCCTATAAGTCAAATGACAGATTGGAGACATGGAACTGACTGTAAAATCAACATTTCAGTGCAGTTTCAGTAAATGCTAACAAGAATATTTTCAGAAAGGTGCAAATACATACATATGTGCTCACAGAGAAATTATATATAGGCATTTTAAAGATGCCATTGTAAATTTCAAATATCCATTAAAAAAACAGCTGAATGATGAAATCTGACGAAGATTACCTTTACATGCCCTGTGATTAAACACAATGCTTATATGCTTATGTATGAATAGCCACATGGAAATAACTATATATAGAGATGGATATATTAATCTTTCTGTCTATGGAGAGACAGACATGTATATAATAATACTTAAAAGAAAGTCAGAGGATAAAAATGCAGTATTGCAGTACCATGCTGTTTAGCTTACCAGTATATAGCTTAATGGAAAACAGTGCAAGCAGATTGCTATAAACATCCCTCTAAAATCCTTTTTCTTAAGTCTAGGCTCTAGCTTTCATAATTTGTTTACTAAAATGTTATGTTTAAGATGTAAAATTGTCTTGGCAACTTTTCTGTGTTGTGTCTTCACTTACAAGGTTATTTTTACATACCTTTATCCTGAGGAACACTTGTTATAATCTGTCTGCATATACTTTAAACTACATAATTTACCACCTAACAGTTTGTTTTCTGAACTTTTATAAGGAAGAGGACAAATATCCATCATGAGGCATGCAAAGCACTCCCTCACAAGACCAAAGCAACAGTGCATGAAATTGAACTCAAAAAGAGCCTCCATTCCGTATGACTTCTTGGCTGACACAATTTAGATATTTATAGCTTTACGAATATGCCACTAGAGAAGAACTTGGAGGTTTTTCTAGCCAGGAAGGATTAATGAACATGTGCACCTGGTAATTACAGCACTCCATCTTTCTCAAAGCCCTCACATTGCCTCAATGGCAGAAACTGTAATGAAAAACCATTGAAAATATCAATCTGCAATTCCACAAGTCATTTAAATATTAAAATGTATAATCTCTCTTCATACTTTCTATGAACTATGCTAACAGTGGTATGCAAAAAAAATCATGCATAGATATTTTCTGCTTCATGTTATTACCTAGCATACCTTATTTAAAATGTAAAACTCATCTGAGATGAATTCAGGCTTTAACTTGCTCTAGACTCAAAAAGTGCAAGGGAATGACTATCAGATACTTCCCTAAGGAATAGCAGAAAGAAATAACAGCCTGGGTTACCACATGCAACTCTAAGAAGACATAAATTCCACAGTATGTTTCAAAAGAAAAAGTTTACTAGAAAATAAATGTTTAAAGTGTTGCAGGGAAAAAATACCCAACATTTTGAACTTTTTTTTTTTCCTAAAAGGATTTTTAGAGTTATCGTCAGGTGGAAACTTTTCATGAAGTATGCATGCTACCACAAACGTTTATCTAATATGCATGCTACTAGAAACCTACGGGAGTGGGATGCTCTTTGTTTGTTAAACACTACCTAGATTAACTTGGGAAACACTATGCAGTTCATATTGGATTTTGAGACTAAAAAATACTAAAAAAATACTTCAAAAATATTGGAAACACAGAAAACTCACTTCCTCATCAAAGTAGTAAAAATTCAGTCTATGAGCACCAATATTAGAATTTTCCTGTGTTATTCTGACATTCAATCTACCATTAACCAGAAGCAGATAGATATGTAAACAGATGAAGCAGACAACCCAAAAGTAAAAACAGCATTACTAATACAGGTTATTTTAAGCCAAAAGCCTGAACTGCCTTACAACTGAAATTAAATTTTAAAAAACATTTTAGTGATGCACCTAGCTATTACAACACTTGAATGGGAGTTAATCATAACCTGAAAGCACAGACATCTATTTGGCTCTAAAAGCAGTCCTTTAAAAGATATTTAAGCACAGTATGAGATCTGAGCATTAAAAATGGCCTTTTATTGTCAATACATAGTGTTCCTTGGCGGGTTATTGAAAAAGAAAAGACTCCAATAGAGATAAGCGTGCATGAAACGCTCTCTCTGGAGTATTCAACCAAACTGACTGCAGTAAGGGGACTTCAAAAAGCAGCAAGACAAGAGATGTTCAAAGCACCTTGCAGCTTTGGTCTGCTGGCCTCTACTGCTGTTTTTAATACAGTTAGGTTTAACTTGGGAGAAAATAAATAATTGACAAGAGATATTTTCCGAAAGCTTTGACTACCACAGCGTTTGTCACAAGCTCTGAAGTAGTCATTGTAATAACACTTAATCTGGGGCTCCTTATTTCAAGTACAAAAGCATCCCCTCCCACCTATTGCTCAGACTCCTGCATCAGGAGACTCAAGATGCAGCCTGCACAACACCGACAGCCGCGTTCCTCGCCGACAGATTCCTCCTCCAGCACGCCGGTTTTCGCTTCCTTACCTTCAAAAGGCTGTCCAAAACCTGCCGAGTTCCCCCTGAGGGTTTTAGTTCAGAGCATCCAGCAGTGCATCCACACAAAGCTTTGCCATTGCGAGTGTGAAGAGAAAGAGCTGCCGGGATGCTGGATGGCACATCAGCCAACTTTGAGTGTATCCGCGGCTCCCTGGAAAAGCTGGGCTGAAATCCCCCTTGCTTGCGGATCGGATTCAACAGCACGCAGTCACAGTGGGAGTGAGCAAAGATTTAAAAGGGAAAAGAGCAGGGGGATAAGAGAGATAAAGGAAAAATCTTGCCCGGATTGGATAAACCTTGCCTGTGAAATGTAAACTGTTTCTCTGATTGACAGCTACTTGCAAAACTACTCTTCTATCATGTTTAAATTGCACCATGTACCACGGCAGACCATCAGTTCAGCAGCTGATATTTCAATACAAAACATGTTAACTATTTGCATTACTAATATATTATGGAATAGCATAAGCATTTCAGCCCTCGTGTTATAACCATGTAAAGAAAATGTAATATGTAAATAAAATTAAGTATAGATCTAGTTAGGCTTAAATTTTACTAATTTTCTATGGATTATATTTGTACTAGTTTAACTAAAAAAAGTTTCCTTCCTTCCCTGTTACATACAGATAGTGATGTTCCCGTATAACAGTGTAGACTGTTTCACCTGTATTACTTATTGAGTCCTTGTAGAAAATCTACATCTACCACCAAATCCTGGCTTTACATGTTTCATGCTATATTCAGCCTAGAATGAATCAGAATTTGTTGAGGCACTATTGGGCACATTACACAGTGATAAGGCTTTAAATATTCTACAGCAGAAAGCTGTTTACACTATTTTCATGAATCTGTCTAAAATGGAATATTTTTATCTGTTATAGCTAGTGCTGTACACAATATACAATATCAAGCTTAATTTATGTATCTATTAAGGTCATTTTTTTTCCATTAATTTGGCCATTGCAATTTTAAGAGTGATACTGAAGAATACATGTGTTATCATATATTTTTTTTTTCCCAAACCCTAGTAGTGTACAGATTTATTTCTGCTTGCTGACAACGACTATACAGTTTTCTAGTGGCTCTACTGTTTGGCACTGGAACAGCAATTTGAGGTAAGAAGCAGAAGTAAAAGTGCCAGGACGATAAGAGGCCAGATGTGCCATAGAGGTGATGACCTCATTTGGCAAGAAATGCACTTTGGATATATAGTTTAAATATCACAGTTTATTTCAAGCAGTACCTATTTTTAGTGAGGTTGGGTGAGGAGGACCACCTCTTATCACCTCCAAAGCCTTGGGCTCCATAATAAGACACATAATAAAGGACAAGCACAGAAAAAGGACCACCAAAGTAAAAGGAATGGCAACTCTCACAACTTTATATCTATTCAGTATATTTCTTTTTTCTTCTTCACAAACATTTTATCTGTCTAAATGATAAGGAGTTCACATTCCAAATTTCATTGCCAGTTAAATTGGCCTGTATAGGTTTTTTGGCTCCTATTGACCTCATCAAACAGCTGTGATTTCTAAGCAATCAGTCTCTAATGAGTTTAGAAACAATAAACAGAAGTTAAAATATCATGCGTATTTCATTTATCTTTAAAAAAAATTAAAAAATAACTCTCTTAAATGTACATCTTGAAAATTTTAAGTTTAATACACACAAAGTGGTCTTTGGTTTGCATTTTTTGCTAATGCATGGAGGAATCATCCTCTAGAGACTGAAAAGGAAAAACAATACTTATGCTCTGCCTCTGTCTTTTTAATATAGTTAGTGCCTTATCAGCACTCAAACACAATCCTGTGAACAGCCCAGGAAAACCAGCTGGTATGCTCAAACACTTTAGCTCTCTTTCAGTCTTGTCTCATTTTATTGTCTTATAATGCAAACATCTGTAATGTACTGAAAACTATATTGCACATTTTAAAACCAGGTGAAATCTGTGCACCTAGTGAAAGGAACACCTTAGAGAAATAGCTGAAATGCACAGTGTAGCTATAAATTAGGGTAAAAATAATTTGCTATACACCTATCATAAGTAAATATCTTTAAAACTTACAATATTGATAGATTTTTTTTCTTAAAGAAGTAGACTTTTGTTAGTACTTGTTAATGTCAATTAAGATTACAAAAATAAAAATAAAAAAGTTACTATAATAAATACTTGTATGTATTAATTGAGAGTAAGAATACAGGCTCATTGAAAGGGTTGTGAACAGAAGATAATTACCAGCTGCAAGTTCAGTGATTAAAGTATTTATCTTTTAAGGGATGTTTGTCCATCATCTTTCCTGTTCACAAAACCCACTCAAAACAAACAAGCCCAACAGTTTAAATGGTTTGTTTGCTTATGTTTCATGACTCTTTAAGTAAGCAGGAATCTAGATAACCTCTTGGCAAAGAATTCATTATGTAGCTCTTGTAGTACAACAGTACTATTTCAGGAGGCATATTGCACATACATTTCTTACTAGTCATGTGCACTTAGCAGTCCATTTTGTGTCCTACGCAAAAATATTGCATGCACATCATAAATATGCATTCGTAGTTCCTTTTGACTGTAGCATACAAGGACCGAATGTAAAGTAACTTCCTTGCAAAAAGATCCACACACTTATCCCAATTTTGGTTTATGCCATATCCTAAAATAGTCTTACTTTCATCGCTGACATATTGCAGCCTTTCAGCAGACGATAAAAGCTAACACATCCCCAACTCTCCAGTCAAACACAGCTCTTTAACAAAGCCAAAGAACCAGACCCTGAAGGAAAAAAAAAATAAAAATCACTAAACTGACCCTGTTGATTGCAGCTATCAGGAAGTTACACAGAAATAAAATGGTTTCTAAATTGTCTAAGCTTAAGTATGTGGAGAACAAAACACTGACTTAGCAATGAATAGGAATTAAATAGAGAGACATGGCTTTGTCTTCCCTGAGCTCTCCTACACCAGAGAAGTGCCTGCATACTTGAACAGATGCAGATAATCCACAGGAAATTCTAGATAATGTAGAAAACATCTCATTTGGATGTGAAAAAAAGCATACCTCAGTGTAGAAGGTCTATATCGAAGAGCTTTGGGGCCAGCGAACTCCCATAAGTTTCCTCAGTGCTCTCAGATCATTTCAAGTAACTCTGTAATGAATATACAACTGATCTTGCACTGATTACTGACACTTCTGTTTGTGACCATGTTGGAGATTGTATTTTGCATGTCAGAACAAGTCTGTAATGCAATGGGTAGCCAAAAGCAGAAGAATTCAGGAAAAATCTAGGGAAAAGAGTGTTGGGAAGCGGCTAAGTGATCAGGGGCATGGCTCATTGGAAAACTTGTACAAGCAATCTGCCTGTTAGCGGACTAGGCTGCAGTAGGCCATAGCTGATAAATGTAAGTCATGCTGACACTGAAGTATGTGAATGGAATGCATTGA
>JAVHNF010043600.1:0-14716 GCA_034783455.1 Micropsitta finschii
AAGGTGGTGTTGTGCCTCTTCTGCACACAGGGAGCTTTGAATAGCAGCAAGAGTCTTTCATGTCACTCTTGTCAACACTGCTGAATATTAATGTGAATAAAGTTAATTGCTGGGTGGATAAAGGTCTGATGCAGTCAAAGTGAAAGAAAGTACCTAACAGAAATCTGTCATTTATGACAAGCTGTAATTTATTTCTACTTCATGATATGTACTGACAGGTTTCAAACCTTACTCTAGTCTTTACCATAAATTGCAATTATTGTAATTCACAGTGACATTTGACCCAGAGGTTGGGACCTAGTTCACCACATATAAAAGACTTCACATCTCAGGGAATTCATTTGCAAACTCCAGCATGTATTTCTCATTGTAAATCCAATTGTTTGCACTCATCACTGAACATGCATAGAAAATTTTGTGACTTGCATGCTTAAAAAATGAAAAAAAGATGAAACATGAAGTATTTATGACAAAATATTTACTGATATTTAAAGACTAATATTCAATGATTGTACAATTATTAGTAAGTTTTACAATAGTAGGCACTGATTACATATTAGCCTGATGAATTTTGCAGAGTAGTTTTGTAATCAATCGTCAATTGTTTTAATAAATGTTGTTACTGGTACCATCAACAACACAGCTGAAGTTAAATCAGTTTAGTCCCTGAAGTTTTGCTCATCTGTTACTCAGTATAGTTTATAAGAAAACTGCTGATGAATATTCAGCTCTTGGACCCAAGCAAAATTCCCAGTCTGACTGAGTTTATGGTGAATGTCTTTAGAGCTATAAAACTAGTTTTTGAAGTCTATTATGAGCCTAGTCATTTCTTAAGCTTTATAAATGTAACCTAAAAGTACAAAACCCTCTCTTTAAAATTAAATCAATTTAGAAATGATGACAAAGATTTCAAAGTTACTCAGATGATGCAGGCAATAAAAAAAAATATGATACCTCACAAACAGATTTTTCAAGACATTTAAAATTCCTCAGACAACTCTGTATTGAATCATAGCAATATTATTGTGATATGAAAGTTTATTTCATAACAAATTACAGCCCTACAAAATGTAAATATTTTCTATTTTGGTTTTTAAAGCCATAAATCTTCCACATAATTTCAAAAAATGGAGTGCGAAAATAAGTATGTTCTACAGATATCTATCAGAAAAAGATTTCATTTTTAGCTTTTTTGTTGGGTAGCACAATTCCCCTTAGGAAAACAACTGGAATGCTCATCTTTGTGCGTTATGTGCCCTTCATATTTAAATACAGGAAGAGCATTTAGCAGCTTTTATGATGTCTGTCTTCCTGGTTCATCCTTTTCCTTATATTTTGTTTCTTATACCTGAATTCCAATACAAGTAGTAGCACCTGTGAAAGTAGGATTGTGATTGATGGTGGCTGAGTACACTTCTAATTAACTACACACCTTTATTTATCTTGACTGTACCTTTGCCTTCTCAAGCCCATAGTTTGTCATTAAGCAACTGTCAATGTTCTTCCTTCCATAAAAGTACCTTTTTCGGTAAACATAATAATCTGTATTTCAGCAAAACCTCAAAATTCCCATTGACTTCACTGAGATCAGAATCGATGTTCTCTTCCTTCTCAAAACTGTCTATACAGTCTATAGACAATGTTTAGAGAACCACAACACAGAGAAAGAATATTTTTAAGAAAGGCCCTGCTAAAATGGCTTACAATAGCAGATAGATACCTACTTCTCTCAACAGAGCACATTTTCAGTAGCCTCTAGATGAACAGTAACTGGCAGAGATGTCCACACCATCACATTAGGGAAATCGTTCATGGACCACTATATTAAGCTGAGATAGTACATGGTTTTCGTTAGTAAGACTTTGGGCTTTCTGCAGATTCCTATCATGGTGGAGTGCAGACTTGTAAATTAAAACCATTACCAACAGGGTGCAATTATTGGTGATGAATGACTAAGAATGGGGTCTAAGGAGGGAGAAGTGTAGGAGTGCCATTCTCCCAACCATGTGGGCCAAATATAGAGAAGGATTTCTGGGTTAGCAGAGGGATGGAGAAATGCAGAATAGTTTAGACTTGTTTAGATATAACTTTCTCATAAGATTAGCTAACTAAAACTCTAAAAGGAAGGTGTATGAAGCTAGTTTTAAGACAGCATCTGTTCCATCATCCATTCCTGATATAGCTATTTGTTTAAATTTATAAATGCTCTACAAACATTTAAATATATATAGGAAGAGAGTTTTTATTTGTTTTCTCCAGCTGCATGAAAAATAATATGGGATTTTGAGAAAAATATAATGCAATAACATTGTGGTGAAATAATTTTGCCTTAGTGGCCCTCCCTATTGTGAATTTCTCCATTGATTTTATTTGAAACACTGAAAGTGCTTTTTTCCCACATATTCTTACTCTAAGTGGTGCTAGAACCACTAAGATTGAAAAATAGCATATCGAAGATGTTAAAGGTTTACACCATTATTTGTGTACATATGGAGAATAATAAGAGGAAAAGAATACTGTAACAAAGGCAGAAAGAGAAAATCCATATCTGAAAACTCAGATTCACTCATGAGGTTTTAAAAATAATTAGGCATTCCAGAGAGGACTCTACATTTCATTTTAAACATTCCTCTTATTAGCAGTACTACAATCGATCTACAAGTTTACCAAATGAACGAAAAGTAGTCAGCTGGGTAGCAATGTGAGAAGTGTAATACCTAAACGCATTTTTACTTGGTGTTTACAGAATAAAAGGTAACCTACAAACCAGCTCTAATTTCCTGAAAAATATTAAGCCTTCTATTTAAAGCTGTAGCAAACTTTCAGTGCAAGATACATTATATTCTTTTTAACATGCAATTTTGAGGATCCTTTGTCACAAGCAAACATGTAACCATGTCATTAAGTGTATGTTTCCACAATCTTTACCAAAGATAATAGTGAAACTGGGTCCTATGACAAACAAGCAAAAGTAGGATCATGTCTTACATGCTCTCTCTTTCTGAATTACTTTACCTACATATACTTCACCACATACATATACTTTGCTATATCCAGATTATGTATACTTAGAATGTAAGTCCTAAAGTGTTGCTGTTCTTAGCTAAAAGTATCTGGAAGAAATGTTTATAGCTGATTCGGGTTTAGCTACTATGACCTAAAATCATTTTGGCAGAGACTTGCTATAAATTCCTGCCTATAACAAAGCTAGTTATAAGAGCTACATGTCTGGAATTCATTATCTTATCCCACTGCTTACTGAGTATGTGCCATGAAAAATGATGGTAAATTATACGTTCACTAGAGCAATAGTATGCCAAAGATTGGAGAAGATGCAAAGTACAATTCATCCTTTCCTCACTGGTTAGCCCTTCCAGCTGTGGTCGTGCAATATGCTGATTATAATAAGGTAAAAACACTTTTCTTAGGTCCTGAAAAATGTTACCAAGAGTTAGATCTTATTACCAAGAACTTCTTTTAATCAGAATTTCTAAACACCAATAAAATTAAACACAGCCTTTAGCACTTGTCCATGAGATTATATCTTCTATACATAAACACCTTATAAATCTGCCAAAGACCTTTTTTTTTCTTAGACATATGCTATGTGTTTAATAAGTACCTGCCTTGTTTTCAGGATTATCTTTTTGTTAAGTCAGAACTGAAAGCAAAGCAAAAACCTTGGAAGTAGTTAGAAAAAACAGTGTAATCACTAAGATAACATTATCCCATCTCTTGTAGCTTTTATATTTGGTCTTCTCAAAGCTATGGACAGCACATTACTCATTTGATACCTGAGCTGCATAAAGAAGATTGCAATCTGGGCTGTTATCAATCTTTTCACTCTGTGAGATTCTCTGTAAGAGCTCATGTGTAGCACAGCTGCTGACTGCCTACCTTATTCTTAGGCACCCAACAAAATGCAGAGGTGGAAAGTATCATTTATCCTAGACTCACTACTGCTGAAAGAAATCTTATTTCTGCATGAAAGCTGTTCTAAAGAAGGAAATGGTTTTCTAGGAGACCAGATACAACCTGGAGAAAAAAATTAGGTTCCTTTTTTATAATTTTTTTTTTTAGTAATTGACCCACATTATTTTAAATAAATAATCAACTTAAATGAAAGAGAAACTTTGACTCATCAGTTAAGGTGGTGATTAATAAGTCTGTAGACAAATGATTTATTCAAAACAAGATTAGCCAGGTGGCATTTTTATGCCTAATCTTTTAAAAATGGTTTAGACTGAAATTAAATATATATGATATAAGAGCACTACTTCTTATTCGGCTAAATCCGCAAAGTAATTTTTCAATTTTGTCATTGTTTGTCATTGCTTGTCATCGCTAGATAGAACTTCTTACCACAAGGTTCCCTCAGGAACCCTCGGAAGATAGGAAAAATACGGTCATCGCTGATGGTACAAGGCTGGAGCATATGAAAGATTAACTGACATGCATGAAGTCACACAAGTGTGGGAGATCTGGAAATTCAGTTTGGGCATATAGGCTTCAGGCTGTAATCAAAACATAACTATCTGCCTCCTTCCCACTTCTCTGCTTATGCTCTTTTATTAACCAGGTAAATGCAGCTGTTCCAGCATGCCATTGTTAGTTCCAAAAATCGCTTAGCACATCATTAATTTTTTTAGATCCTTTATCACCCACTCAAGTTGGTGAAATGTGTACACGGAATTAATATGATTTTAGCCTATTTGTCATCTTATAAATGGACATACCAGAAAGAAGTGCAATCCTCAGCATCTGGCTCTGAATGGCCCCAACAGAGGAAAATATACTATCTTGATCAAAGAAAAAGCTGGCCACCTCAGGAAAAAATCTTTTGTGTAGAGTCAGTACAGAATGCTTATTTGACAGGCATAAATATAAGGCCAAAGTCTAATTTAAAATGTTACAGATTATTTTAATCCATTTCTCACTTCTTCTACCTACAATTTTTTCCACCAGTTTCTGAGTTTTTGAATGCTTACCCAATGCTTTCAGGAATACTTTAAAAACAGCATTTCCATTTCTAACCTTTTTTTTTTTTTTTAATTATTATTTTTATTTGACCAATCTTAGTTTTAAGTATCTTTCTGTATTTTGTTTGTTTTTAGAGAAGTCTTCAGGTCTTCAGTCAAGGATGAGGAAAGGAGTCATGCAGTACAGGTAGAAAAGAACTCAGCAGTGAGCTCTTAAGGCTCCTTCAAACATTCCTGTTTGTCAAAATACCATGAAAATACATTCCAGTAAATACATAGTTTCTGATGAATAAAATCAAACTTAAATTTGTAACTTTCTCTATCAAAAAACACACTAATGAAAGAATTTCTTCTCTTTCTAACCTGCAAAGATTGAAAAAAAAAACAGAGTGATTTTCATTAACTGAAATGTTTAAGGGAAAGTCCTGTTACACTGCCCAAAATTCCTTCTCCAACAAAACAAGTTTAGCATTGAAAACCTCTGTGTTATATTGATTTTAATGGTAGGTAATCACAACATCAATTTAGTATGTGCTGCTAGACTACTACCCAAAATATTTTTTTAAGTCAAAGGTAAAGCAAATTAGCAAATCCCATTGATAGAATTACAATGGTAAAGGGAGACAGCATAGAAATAAGAGAGTGCAATTTCTTACTGATTTTTTTCCTAGAATTTAAATCCAAAGTTACTGAAGAGAACCTGGGATACTGAAAAGAAGCAGAAGAAAGCATTCATTTAACAAAAAGAGGCTTATACAGTTCAATTTAGTTTAGTTTAGTTCAGAAGAAATAAAAATTTGAATTTATTAATGGAAGGATTTCATTTTGCTTCACCTCTGATTTTAGTAAATCTAACTGATAAGACTTGTATGTTTGGGAACACCTCATACAGTCAAAGTCCACGAAAAAGTAACTTCAGAGATTTATGGAACAAAGAAATTACAGAACCTTGCTGTTCTGTAACATTCAGAAATAACATTGCAAGGGGAATAAATTGTGTAAATAGTGGTAAGATTTTTTTTATCTGGTGGCAGTAGGTGAACACCTGTAGGGAAGACAATAGCATAGAAATTTGCCTGACATAAGTAAAAGAGCAGTTCTGATGGGGAAATGTAGAATGAGCATATGCCTGCTCCACATGATATTAAACTTTGGATGACATTTTATTTAAAAAAGAAAAACATTTTTTAATATTTCCTCTTTTGCTGTGGACTATTTGCTCTGCTGTTTGTAGTTATGTGTGAATCATCCTTCAGGCACCACTTAACCCATCTAAATGCAAAAAGATGAATTTGGAATACTATCAAAGCACATACTGAATAAAAAGAGCCATTCTGCCTCAGCAACAACACAAGAGACCTGGTTTTTATTAAGCATGTGAAGTGTTTAATTTAAACTGTTAATAGTTAACCAGGTCTGTCCTAGAGCTATGCAGATCTGGGGAAAAAATCCATAAACAAAAAGCTCTCTACCTGTCTTCAATTCTTTCTTCTCTGTAGTCAAAGGGAGAGATGAAAAATCATTCCGGAACACATGAAGACTGCTTATGTGAAATATCTTTTCCCCAGAATGTGCAGAGAAAGAAAGTAAAATTTATAGCTCATACTGAAAAGCTTAACAGCCATAGAGTTACGTATACTAAAATGCCTCGAAAACAGGAATACCTTACAATGGAGTTTGAAGTTGAGCTAGAGATCATCAGAGGAGCATACATAAAGAATTTATGAAAAAGGTATCTTAGGTATTTATGGTTTTCAGATGTTTAAATGTATGTGGTTAGCTTTGCACAGAGCAATCCCAGCCTTGTCATGGAGCCTAATTCCATCTCTCCGATTAAATGAATTTGCCGCTGTTCAAAAGTCGGTTTACATATCTTGTTAATAAATGACATTAATAAAATATATTTATAATTCATAACAAATAAGCTTATTTTAACAAACAAGTAACTATTCCTCTATTTAAAGTTTTCAACATAATTCCATTTTGGGGAAAAAAGGAATAACTTTTTTTTACCTGCTGTCAAAAGATTCCAGAAATTTTTATTACCTAGAAAGAAGGGAAAATGCCAGCATAATATGCCTACCATAGTAAATCCATTTAAATATTAAAGAATCCAGACACTGTGTACTCTTTCATAATTAAACTAGCATATATACAGTTCAAACAGAAGGCAAAAGTTCAAGATTCTCTTTGCCTAAAGCATTTATATTTTCCACTGATATTGTCCAAGGGTGTCTGGTCTGTTTCTGGCATGCAGCTTACAAATGAGTCCTAGCCCAGTGTGAGAAAGAAAAAGTTCAATTTTAAAGAGAGCGAAAATTAATTTAACTGCCTAATCATTCTTTCTCTAGTGAAGGGATAAAATATGTACTGATAGACATTAAAAGAAAGAAGAATAAATATATAATTTATTGTTGGCAACAATTCTAGAAAAGGATAACAATTTTTGTCATAAATTACTCAGAATGTAATACTCTGTCTAATGATAGACAATAAAAATGATGTTGAGTAGGACCCAATATTAAATGGTATCCAGTCTTATAGTCTTGTAAAAGAACCTTTCCAGGGCTGAAAAGGTTTATTTCCAGAATAATCTCTTAGGAATTCAGCAATACTTCCTTGATGTTGAATGGTAACTTTCTTTGTTTTCCTTTTAGGCCAGTCTTGGTTTGCTTAACAATAGATTTAAAAAGAGTAAATACACGCTTAATTATTTCTCTTCCTTTCACTGATCAAAACCTGGCCTACCAAAGAATTGACATTAGCCTTTGCTGTTAATATACAGACAAAATACAGCTTCTTATACCAAAATGGATTCTATTGGATTGCATGGAACCTTGGGAATTCGTATCTCATGGTAGCCATAACTAATAATCTATTTTTTAGTTTATGTTGCCAAATACTTTTGGATTACTAAATCAAATCAAATGGTATTTAAGTTAGAATGTCCCAAAACCAATGGCAACATAAGACTAATGGACTTATATGATTTTGTCTGATTTTTAACCAGTGTAAGCGACTGTGCTGGAATAAAATTACTGTGGTTTATGGGACCAGGGCTAAGAGTCAAGAGGAGATGAAAATGGACCTAATATGATTTACCAGTCCCTTAAAAATGTGCCCCCCATTAAAAAGAAAAAAAACTTCAACAAGGCACTTGCTTATATCAGGTGATATTTAAAAATATTGTAAATATTCTTTTCCAAAGAAATACATAAATATCTGAAAACTCATTTGTTCGTATACAGCTCACCCCCACTTCACCTACAAGTTGTACAGATCCATAAAAATGAATGAGCATGTAGAATGGGGCAGAAGAACAAGGCAAAAGAATGGGGCAGAAGAACAAGACAAATGCGTTTCTTACACTTGATTGTCAATACTTGTTTAGATTTTACTGTGGGTTAATTAAAAATCTGTAAACCCTGAGGAGCAGAAAACTTGAGTTAAATTTTATGACTGCCATTTTTTAATAAGGCAATAAATGAAATACTGCAGGTTAAAGTTCATTCATTTTTAAAAAAAAAAAAAATCAAAATGTCTTATAATAAAGTAGCAGGGTGATACATGTTACTGGCTGAACAGTTAACATAATACAACTTAAATGCATCGTCCTTGTACTTCCAGTAGATGGCAGGTGTAGTACTTCAAACTTTAAAAAACTCATCAAAACTCTTAGTTTTTTGAAACAGTAAGATACTATTATCTGGGAAATTCTGCTTATAATACAACATATATGCATTTTTACACAGGTATCTTTTCACATACATGTATTTTTATGTTTAATATCTTATTTGAAGATATAGAAAGTTGAAAAGGAATGTTTTAAGACAAACATAGAATCATAGAATAGTTAGGGTTGGAAAGGACCTTAAGATCATCCAGTTCCAACCGTCCTGCCATCAGCAGGGACACCTCACACTAAACCTCACCCAAGGCTCTGTCCAGCCTGGCCTTGAACACCATCAGGGATGGAGCATTCACAACCTCCCTGGGCAACCCATTCCAGTGCCTCACCACCCTTACAGTAAAGAACTTCTTCCTTATATCCAATCTAACACGCAGCTTGGCAAAATATTGCTTACACCACTGTTTTTGTTCTTGAAATAAATCATTTTAATGAAGTTACATTAACTGTCTGGACAGCAAGTTACTTTCTCATTTCAAATTACCATGTTGTAGTGCTTTAATCATCAAATCATAGAATCATAGAATAGTTTGAGTTGGAAGGGACCTTCAAAGGTCATTTTATCAATGCCCCCTGCAATAAGCAGGGACATCCAGCCTGGCCTTGAGTATCTCCAGGGATGGAGCACCCACCACCTCTCTGGATAACCTTGCCAGTGTTTTACTACCCTCTTTTAGTTCAAAACCATCACCCCTCGTCCTATTGCAACAGTCCCTGCTAAAAAGTCTTCCCATGTCTTTATGAGAGGCTCTTTTAAGTAGTGAAACGCTGCAATAATGGGCTCTGTTTATGATGGCGTGCAAATATTGATTTTGTTATTGATCAGAGGGCTACCAAGTTACCTGTTAGCCACTGGGCCACTCAGGAATTATTAGCGTACAAACTGCAAACAGAAGAAGAAGAAACCCAACTTGGATGCTGTATTGTTCTGTGTGTTTGGCCAGACAGTGCCAGCAAAGAGAGTGGAGCTAAATCCATTGGCAGGTGAAGGTTTCTGATGGACAAAAGCGAAGCAAGTCAGGCAAGTGCTGCTCATAGTTCTGTCTGTGCTGGCCATGCTCCTTCATTGGATTTCTGAATGGTACCAAGCCCAATTAAAATGGTACTAAGGAATTCACACTGGCACACTTTAAACAGTGAGAATTTTAAGCAGTCTGACAGTGAGAGTAATTTTGTTCAACACTGGAAATGGGCTTCTTAGGTAAAGTAAGAGAACTACTGAAACAATCAGGGAATCCTGCTGATATGCTTTTTTTCCTTTAGATATGAATAACCACATTTTCACCTCTCTCCTACTGACACTGACCTAGTCTGCAAACAGAAACAAACCACTTCAGCTTAATTTATACAGGCAGTGATCCTGCAAGATGCAGGACAGGAAATCTGGGTTCAGCTTTCTCTCTATTGGTGCCCAGGAGCTTGAGTCAGGAAAATCGCTGAAAAGTTGTGGATCACCAACTTAGTTCTTTACATCCCTCCACTGTCCCTGAGCAAACCACTGGTCTGGACTCCTGGTGTGCCTATCACAGCCTGGTCATCCTGGAGGATGTATCTCTCAGTGTTACTCTGAAGCCTGGAACATGAAGCCCCTTCAGAAAGGACTGACAGTGTCTCCTACACATGAATAGCCTGAAAACCTGACCAAGCTCGTTAGATACCTCTGCTACCACAGAAACAAGCCACCACCTAGAGCAGAGATTCTACTGGACCCTGCTCCTGAGTTACCAGTACTTACATCCAGTTGTATAACCTGAAAACAGCCATCAGCACACAAACAAAACTGGGTGTTCGCAACTGAAAGAGGAGCTTGCACCAGCTTTGGACAGCAATAGTCTTTAGGCTTTGCAGCTTGGGATGCTAAGAAGGTGCTGCAGCATATTGCCTTGTAATAACATGAAGCAAAAGCTCAGCACAAAGTCTGTGAACCAGATAAGATTGATTAAACAATTTCTAACCAACGGGGTTGCACATAAAAATTTTATTAAAACCTCAAGTGCTAATTTTATTTCCTGGGTCTGTCACTGCTATTTTTTTTTTTTTTTTTTTTATTCAGTAGTGATAATTACTACATTAGAAATTAAATGAACCTCATATACTACATCTTTCAGACCTCCTAGGAGAGTTGTGAAAGTGATTTAGAGAAGTGAATTTGCTATTGTGCCTAATCAAGTTACAGTAATTGTCACCTATAATTTTAGCTTGACTGCTACATGTTTAATTGGGAGTTTTACCTTTGAATTTTTGTAACTGAGCTTCTTTGTGACTGTTCTACTTCCCATCCCTTCCCAAACCCACTGACAGAAAACAAATCACTGCATACAGGTGTGCCATTAACAGCACTGCCGTTTGCTACTACATTGGTTTCTTCATCAACCTGAGGTGCTGCAGCATCAGGTGATTTTCCTTGAGAGACCAGCAAGAGGTTGTCTCCCTTGAGGTCATTATCACAGCTGCGTAGGTATCAGTGGCAATAAAGGGACTTTCTGGCCTAAGGAAGTTCTTAGCAGGGCTGTAAGTATTGCAGTACTTTGTGGATTGCAAAGGTAAGTCCTAGGACTGTCTTATGTGTGTTGGGGTACTTGCTGCTCTGCTTTCTACCTTGTGCTTCGGAGACGCTGGGCCATGTGCAGGCACCTTAGAAAAGCTTATTAAGTCCCTTAGTCTGATTGCTCCAGTCAGGCCAACAGATTTTCCCTCCATGAGCTCTGCAGGGCAGCAAACTGCCAAGCAACCCAAAGGGTTTATAGGGCAGCACGAGGAGACCTGCAGGTGAGTGGTAAAGTAAGACACAGTGGAGCCAAAGGCATCCCAGTGCTTCCTAGCAAGATCCCAAGCTACCCAGGTTGGAAGCTGAGTCAAAGATAGGCTTGTAGAGACTGCTAATGCTTCCTCTCAAACAGACACAGTTAGTTTAATGCACAGGTTCCTTTCTGTGGTCTGAGATCTGGGTCATTTAGTTCTAAAGCAGGCCTGCTTGTTCCTCCTTCCCTTTTTTTCACTAAAGAAATGGGTTTAATGCACATACACATGTGTGCATAAAACCTGTTTCTAAGACAAGGGGTTTGCATATTTATAGACCTGCAGACTTAGCTTGCAAGGAGATGAGGGTTTTTCTGGACTTAGGGAAGCTGGGGATGATTATGAACATGGCAACTCTAAATGCTTCATGTAATTATTAATCTTCAACCCTCCTGGATGCTTGCCCAATATCAGATTGAAGAATGGGACTGTTTCTGAGCAGACCTTTTCAACATAATGTAATACTTGCCCCACTGCAGTCATGTAATATATAAAACCTGCTCAGTTTAGGTTGGGATCAAGCTCTATGGTTTTAGACAGTCTGTTATGGATACTTAAAGATCCAGAAAGGCTACTTTACATTGATGCAATTAATGGAGGTTATTTGAAACTATTTACCAATGTAACACTCAGAAATTATTGTGCTTGTGTGGCTTTGTGCTTCCATTCTAGAGTGATGTGTGCAGAACAGCAGTAACCTTGTCCCTGAATAATTCATGCTGTTTGTCAGCCACTCTTTAAGCCTTTGTGCTTAACCACAGAAGATTAGCTTTTTTGTTTCCTTTTTAATCAAAGGTTTGGGGTGGGGGGAAGGGGGAGTGTTGGTTCCCTTTCTAGCTTACTTTAAACACCTCCCCAGGCTTTCAGTCTGTAATGTAGCTATTCAAATTGGGGTATTTTGGCCTTAGAAGCATTTTTTGCTGGCTCTTAGGCCTGCTACATTTTACAACTTTCTAGTAAATCATGAATAAGTAGAAAAGCTGCAGTTTTCTTCCTAATTTCTCAAGGGTCCTTTTATTACCTAATTTGTTTTCATCCCTTGTTATTTACTAACTCTAACCAATTCTTCTGGTATTGTTCCAGTCCGCAAGTGTAGGAAGGTTTGGCAGGTAATGTGTATCAGCAGAGGGGCTTTGAAAGCCTTGAAATGAATATTATTGGGTGGAAACTGGACTGCATTCGTTATGTGCTGGTGTTCTTCTGAGCTTTGTCTTCGAGTAAGGATGCCCCACTGGTGTAAGCTAGGGTTCTGAGGTGATGCTGAGTTGCACAGCTGCATCTCAGAAACACTTTGCCTCAAAATCAACAGGATGGAGTTGAACCTTGGCAAATTAAGGTTTGGGGGTACATTTTCTTTGCATCTGTTTTTGGTCATGCAAAGTGCTGTTTGAGGGTATTTTGCTTAAATTGAAAATGAATTTGCCATCCCATATTTCAGGGAAGAAGGACAACAAAGGTAAGACAAGGGGTTTGCAATACCACTAGCTGATGGGACAAGAATAGGAGGCAGCTCACTGAAACCAGCCTGGCACCTGGGCAGGGAGCTCTTGACCAAGAGGTCACTCAATGAATGACACAGCTCCTTTGACTGTGTGTGTATTCACACTAGCATCTCATGTCTGAGTAACCACTGGCATACGCAGCAGCCAAGACCTGTTGGCAAGAGCATATCACTGAAAGGGAGATGTTTGGGCTGTCATGTTGACAGATTTAATACAGAAATGTTGATGTGTGTGAAGAGCTCTATGGACATATTTGGTGAAGGAGAGGCTGGGGTGAGATCACGGCTGTAAGGAAACAAATTCCCTATTTCTGCAAGGCATCTCTGCTTTCCACACTTACGTGTGTTCTTTTTCCATGCTCTTTATTTGATTTTGAATCTCCCTCTGATGTGCCAGGTGAGGTCTGCCAGGGGATGGGGTGACAGAAACTAATACATGGCCATGGCTATTTGTGGAGCACTGTGGTGTGACAGTCAAAACTTCCTCTGGCAGCTGAAGTTGGACTATCTCCTTTTTGCCATTGCTGCTGCTTTTCTTTTCCTCTTTATGCCATAACATTTACGAAACAAAACCAGAATGCTCTTGGAAAACCAAATGGATTTTGAGAGACTGCTGCATTACCTCCCAAACTTTGCAGTGCAAACTTTCCAGTCAATCTAATTTTCAAAAATGCTGGCACTGAGCTTCTCACCCTTCCCTTACTGATACCATTCAAGCCTCTTCTTCTGGAACTGCAGCTTGTTTTCTGTCGTGTTTGCCAAGAGCCAGTCCACAGCTCCCACACTGACATGTGGTTGAAATGACAGCTCCAGCTTTCACACACTGGTGCACTGTAGTCGCTGGGGAGTTTCTCTAGTTTCTCTGTTCCTATTCCACTATTAGGTTTCAAACCTCCCTGCTGAGTAGCTGTCCTCAAGTCGCATCAGGTAAGCTTAGCTATGCATTGAATTCAGAGAGTGGAACTAATCCCACATTTCAGCTTTAGATAGAGAACAATGAGAGAGGGAGCTAAGCCTGGCCTCTGTCTGCAAGGTAAGGGTTTTAATATATTAAAAGAAACAGATGCCCTACTAAAGCATGTGTGTTGCATCTAATTGCAGGTCTACCTCTGAGCTGAATGCCAGGCCTACATGTTTGAGATAAAATATGTATAATGCATAGTGTATTACATATATGTCTAAATTATGTGTATTGTTCAATGTGTGCATGTTTTGGTTCATTACTCCTGTCAGGAAAGCTGTAATTGCCAGGCTCAATAGTCTGTGCATAAATTCAGGAAGCTACTGTCATTAGCAGACAGGAGCCAACCTCAACAAATACATGCTTCTGCTTTCCCAACTCTTGATACTTCTGTCCCCAAGTTTCATCTCTGCCGTTCTGTGGAGGGGTGCCTGGCTCACAGTGAATTTTCTCCCAGCATTCCCTTTGCCTCAAGGGGACATTTATATTGACTATGATAGAAGTGGGTTTAAATTCTTTCAATGATAAGATGAATCTTTATTCAGATCTGAATTTATAAAATCCTTATTTATAAAAATTTGAATGTTTTAGCTGAAAGGAGCGGATATACTAGCTGCTAATAAATGGTACTTCATCGTCTTACCAGTTCCCCAAAGCACACTTGCTATTTTCTTTGGCAGATAGAAGAAAAATTTAATTTTTCCTCATTTGAAATGTAAAAAGAATGGTGAGGGAGTGCCCTGAAATCCTGCCTGCACAGTGCATACTAGAAATGAGAACAGTCTCTG
>JAVHNF010043611.1:0-14314 GCA_034783455.1 Micropsitta finschii
GTGTTGTATGAATACAAGCAGTCCTGGTAGCTTGTAATAACCCAGAGGTATCAACGTACCCATTTTGAAGATCAAACCACACCACACCAACCACCGTCAAACACCAGGGACTCTCCCGCAAGGAGCAAGGTCTCACAGCGAGACCCCTCCTGCACCGACTTTGTACCCCTCTTCGTGCGGGACAGCGGTGCCGACATCTTGGCTCCCAACCCCTGAGGGAGGCAGTGGGCCTGGGCTGAGGCAGGTCATGAGGGACTGAGCGGGTACAGGGCAGGGGTGCGGTGTTGTGAAGGATGGGAACAGGGATATCGGAGGCAGAGATAAGTCAGGTCAACTACCAGAGAACTGGATGCAGAAGTGAGGAAAACAGCACTGAAGAGTTCCAGAAACACCACTTAAGTTCATTTGTAAAGGGATTTGGATATAACCTATGGTCACGACTGCACCTTAACAAAGGATTTTTTTCAGGGTGAATTGTCTTTCTTCCCATTCTCCCCCCTCCCCTTTAAATAAATATTTGTTTCAATTCTTCAAACAGAGTTAAAGCAGCAGATCACTTTCCTAGCAAACTGTTTAGCTTAGTGGTCAAGGCTCTCTCAGTAAGAGATTTAACTTGCTGTCCAAGCCTTAATTATCCAACATTTGAAGTTGGAAGTTCAAGGTTTGTTCATTTAAAGGGCTGAAGTCTCTCCCCACGTTTAGCCACGAGGGTTAAAACCACCAAGGCAGACAGACGGGGTCTCAAAAGCAGTGACTTGCTCTCTAGGCGTAACCTTCCCAAGGAACCCTACCACAGCAGACATCTCCTTTGGCAGGTATTTGTCTGCTCAGGGACAGCCACCACACCTCTGAGCCTTACCCCCAAGCTGCCCAGCATCACCTCCTCTCAGCTCTGTCTCCAGTGGCTCTCCCTGGCTTTGGGAAACCAAATGGGAGTGGGATAAAGAGAAAGGGTTTGGCTCAGCAGAGGTAACGCATTCAGAAAGTGAGGAAAGGTCTGTCCCTGGGGATGAAGCTCTCCTAATCCCACATGGATTTGCCCCTGTTGAGACCTCCTGCAGGCGGGCAGCAAGCAGCACCTTCCCAAGAGGAGATGGGCCCTTCTCAAACCAGCACCTGCTTTTGATGAGAGCAGTGTGGTGGTGACAGGAACAAAACCTGACAGTCACATGTTGCAGAGACACTCCACCAAAGCAGCCCTCAGCCTAGCTGAAACATGAGGCATTTCACACCAAAACAGAGCACGGCTCGGTCCACCCAGCCTTGGCCCAAAGGCCTGATTTGTTAAAATGGCTTTAGTCTTGCTCTAATGTCTTTAAATATTCCTGGGACTGTCACAGATGTCTTCAAAAGAGGAAACCAATCAAAGCCTCACGTAGATTTAAAGTAAATAATAATGGTATTTCCAACCCAAGTCTGATGATGTCTGTTGGATGCACTTCCACATGGGCAGATCTTGAAGAACACTAAATATTCAAACAAAGGCTGTGCAGAGATAGGCATCTTCCACCTGAACAGCAGCTAAAGATGGCTGGGCTGGTCCTGCAAAGGACCATGGCAACACACTTGTAGAAAAATCAGGCAGAAGGATAACAACCACTGAAACAGCTTCAACATGGGACATACAAACCAAAGGATCTAGAAGCAATCCAGTCAAGAGAGGGCACTGTGAGGTTCTCCCAGCTGCCCAAACAGGACAGGCTGATTCTGGGGTGTACGCACTGGCCCAGAGCCCAGGCGTGCTGCACAGCCCCAGGAGGACCATCCTTAACCCTGGCTTTGCAAGCCCGATCCCAAAACTCTGGGAATGGGACTCATCCAAGGGACAGAGCCCACTCCGTGCCACAGGTGAGCAGGACAGCCTGTTCAAGGTGTCCCTGCCTGCTCTTGCACCGTGCTGTGGGCACCTGGCAAATATCAAATGAACCACTGAAGACCTGAATGACCATTACTGCTACAGCATTTTTGGCTATCTGCCTACCAGATGCGGAGCACAGAGAACCCTTTGTTCCAGGGGCATTGTTACCACAAGCCAAACTGCCTACTGCCGCAAGAGAGGTGATCAGATTCCCCTTCTCCTCCCTTCCCCATCTGTTCACCGCAACCGTGTTACGCGTGAGAATTTGCGTAAATTGCCCTCTGATCTGTGGAAGAAAATCCAAAATCCAGTTTGGAAGCCACAGCAGGTTGACAAGCAGTTAGAAAATTCCAGAGAGCAGCAGATTAAGGATTAATTCATTAACATTCTCCTGATCCAAAGTGGGGGAAATCGTGCCCGCTGTAAGCACAGGAACAGGTCTTCCTTTAAAGAAATCCCCCATCAGTCTCTGTAGGTTCTCCAATTAGTCAGCGAGGGAAACTTATTTCATATACCCAAGTCAACCACATCATTTTCCTGGCAGGTGCACATGAATATGCATTTGTGACAGACACGCAAATCCTCATCAAACCCAGTGCCTCGGATACGGTGGTTTCCCATTGTTTGGGACAGTACTAGAGTTGTTGCTCAAGTGAGATCTCAGAACCTTGTCTCAGGCAAGCAGTCCAGAAGCTGGACTGAATATTAGATGGCAGCCTAAAGGTCAGAATCGTCCTCAGACCTCAGCAGATCTTTTTTCTTGTTTGCTTCTAGGATATTTTTAGCGAGCAGATCTCTCCGCGGGCATGATCTTGCCTCAGAGAGGCTGAGCTTTCGTGACCGACTCATCCACATCACCTGCAGGCCCAGGGAGGGATGCAGGCTGGTTTAAAGCACTTCTCAAGCACCCTTGGAGCCACAACTGATGAGTGAGTCATGCAAAGACGTCACTGTGAATACATTTCTTGCACTGCTGCTTCATGAAATGCAAAAGTGTCCCACAAAACCATGAGTTCAAACACCCAAACCGGGTCCAGACCCCATTTCTTCCAGTACTTCTGCATTTTTGCTTTCCAAAAGGATCAACTTCTCTCCTAACGACAAACTAGCCTGGCCGCACCAAGTGAGAGCAGAGGTTGGCCTTGCCCAACACACTCCAAGGTACCAACAACAGACACCTTTGGAAGAAGACAAAAACAAGGCAAGGATAATACAACAGACCCCAGAAAAGTCCATCATCTCCCAAGCCATTTGTGACTTGGGGACTTCTTTTACTCAAAGGGGTGTATGTATATTTAAAACTCCTTCCATGGATTTGTCCAATCCCTTTGGAGCCTATGGAAATTTCAGCAATAACATCCTGGGGCAAAGATTTCACATCTTTAATAAAGTACATAACAAAAAGACCTTATTTGTTCTGAGACTCCTATCTCACATTTTACTTTATCACAAAACCTCATCAGACCCAGCTGAAAAAGAAAGATGATCTAAGTGTTTTCAGTTATGATTTAAGACAAATAACCTTGCTTACAAGATCAGAGACCCAGTGGTCCAAAGCAATTGTATAGACAAACCCTTTCCCCCTAATAGAGAACTTGTTCCCACAGGTTGAAGTAGAAAATGGAGAAGCTGGGACCCGCACTGCTCTGAGACACCCTCATAGGTGTTGAACTAGACAGAGGACTAGCTGTGCCTGAGGTGGTAGGCACAAGGCATCCTCCTCCTCCTCTCTTTCTGTTTCAGGTTCCAGCGAGGGTGGTAGCCTGAATCTAGACAGGCTGTTAAAATACTTCCTTGTGCACTCTCAAGATCTCCAGCACCATCCAACTTAAGCCAAGACACTTGGCTACACATACTGCAAATGCAAGTCTTTCCAGGACTTCAGTCCTACAGTTAAAAAAATAATCTCCTTTCGAAAGCACGTCCATGGCCTTAGCTTGCATCTCAGAGAAATCTGGGATTTGGAGCCAGAAGTGTTTCCTAGAGATCCCACTATGTTCAAAGCCCTAGCAGCTGCACCTGACAAATCACAGCCAGCTTGAGAGCACTTCCCTCAATCACTGCACTAAAAAAACAAACCAAAAAAGCCCCCAAACACTCCGTGTTTTCTTCCTCAGGAAAGCAGCCCATGTTTGTCAATCACAGGTGTAAGCGGAAAGAAAAAAGACATGATCCTTCTTTGAAGCAGAGAAACTCACACTGCTTCACCTTTTGTGCCTGTTAAAACCAAGTACTTTAATATGCAGAACTGGGGTGCCAGCCTCTCCCTCTCCTCCTTTGTCCCTGAAGTCATACTCCCGGGTTTCCTCCTCACACATTTTCATTTTTCTTTTGCAACTTCCATGTTACTAAGCTGAGAGGAGGTTTTGGACACAGCAAGGAAAGAAAACAAAACCAAAACAAAACTAGGAGAGTAAGTGGAAATGCCAAAATGGAAAAATGAGACTTGGGAATTCTGTTTTATGACACAGGAAACCATTTCATCACCAGCCCAACCAAACTCCCATTTTTCTTCCTGCTAACGGACACACGAGGCATGTTGCTTCTAAGCCAAGATGCACGGACACCAGCTACCTTGGTAGACTTGGGAACTGCAGTTCACGGATTTGGACTGAAGAGAACATTATGATAATCTAATTTGACCTCATCTGTACTGCAAGCATAGCACTTCCTCTCCTAATTCCTGCAGCATGTGCATGCTTTCTGTCTGGACTAAAATGTAGTTTTCAAAAAGCATCTATCCTAATTTAAAGGCCTTAAGTGGTGGCAAATCTAACACGCACTTAGGCTTGTGGCCCCAGGGTTACCTACAAGATAACCTTCATGCACAATCCATTTAGCAGTCTGTACTCCCTTGTCCTTAGAAGCAGAGGATGATTTCTCCCTGAAGCCCAGATCCAAACCGAGCTTGCCACTGGATTCTCACTGACTCACTAAAAATCATTCCCAGAAACAGTATTTTGATGCTGAGGAATCAAGATAGGATGACTTAGTGGTGCCCGCTTTCTCCTCTCTAAATCCTAAGTGTTTCCAAGCCTCTCTGGACAGGCAGGAGGAAAAGGGAATGTCTCCTCCTGCCATATCCTAGAAAACTGTAGGGCACCTCAGAAGAAGAGGGAGCACAGACAAAGCCATTTCCTCAGAGTCCAAGTCCTCCAAGGAAATGCTTTAGAAGTCCATCCCTAACCATTCCTTCTCACAGAGTTTCAGAATTCCAGAAGTAGCACTGGCCTAAATAGCTTGGAAATTTTTTTCTCAGGCAGGATAATGTGACTGAAGCTTCACCACCTCTCACTTAAAGATGACATAAATGAAGACCACAGAGTCAGGTGCCAAGAGTACCTCTAAAGAAGGGATCCTAGGAGACCTCTGAAAGCTAGGAGGCCCTTGAGTACCATCAACATACACCAAAAGAGCCTGTGTATCAAAATCATGCTCTCCAGGAGTCACATCTGACCCCATCATTCTCAGCCTTACCAACCAGAGTGGTGCATTCAGAGCTCTGAACGCCAGTGCTGATGGCCACAGAGGCTTCCCTCTGAAACACTTTCCCCCTGATCCTGCTCATCATCCATACAGAGCTACCAACTGGAAAGCATGTCTCAGGCAACAGTTCTCCTGGCCTTTGGTGAATTATATGAGGCTTAGCCTGGAAGCTGGTTAAAGGCCAGGAACAGGGGTTGATACAAGAACTCTGTGGAGTCTCTCCTCAGCTGAAGTGCCCAGATGAGTCAGGAAACTGCCCCAAACACAGAGATTCAATCTGCCCAGCCCAGGAAACTCCCCAGAGCCAAGAGGCCACCGGCATCAGCCTCATGCAGACCGTGAGTACTGGATGTGTCCAGGATGCTGGTTCTTCAGCAATGAATCGCACTGAGCTATGCAGAACTCTCCCTCCTGCCCAGGCCCCAAGAAAACAATCTGACACAACCAGTTCTTGCCAGTCTTCTGACGTCAGGACAGCTTTCAGCACATGACCATTAAACTAGAGGAAGACAGCAGCATGACACCCCAAAAGAACTGGAAAGTACTTCTCAAACTAGAGCAACTCTAACCACTTGTAAACAGAGTGCTACATGACATGCTTCTGCTTCAAATTAGCAGAGGTACAGGATGGTTAAAAGGAGATTACACCCGAGATACTTTGTTTTCCTATCAAATACATCCACCAGCAGCATAGGAGCACATGCAAGTCAAACTAACAATCTGCAGACTACAGAGACACATGGACCACCACCTTTGGCAGTGACATCTTCAGTGACACCATGTAAAAGCTCCTGGGGACACAACAGAGTTTGCTTATTTCTCATAGAAAACAAAACCACACAAAGCCAATGACTAGCAAACATGGGGCTATCTGACCACATCTGCTATTGCCACTTACTCTTAGGACTGAACAGAAAAACAAAGGAGTCCCACTTTGCAGTCATGATCACGTACCACGACATGCAGATTTGACTTCAGAAGCTGAACAAAGGTACTGAGCAAATGCTTCTTCCAAACTTTCTGCCCAAAAGTTTCAACAACATGGCAAAACCAGTTACGAAACTCCATTTCACCAGCTAATTAATGTGCCCTAACGTCACGGCACCTTTTTGCAATCTTCTTTCAGAAGCAAATTAATACCAAAGCCTTCATCCCTTACACTCTGCAGTTCCCTCCACATCCATGATGCTACGTCCTGGCCAAATTACCACCCAGCCCCCACTAGCCAGGCAGGGAGGTCCCAACAGCTACAGAATTCAACACTTCCTTCCCCAAACAGCAAACCCATGGACAACACCACTGAACAACAGTGAAACAGTCACAATTCCCTGTCCCAGAGGTGACCACATACAGCATTCAGGTACAATGACCCCCTTCAGTTCCTAATCCCACTAGAAATCTTGGGATCCTTCAGTCTAATACTGAGAATGGCCTTGAGGATGCTCACAACCTCCTAATGCAGATGAAAGGCCAAGACTGAGACCTCTTCTATCCTCCAATTCGGTCCCGACTCATGGTTTGCACACCTGGCTGTCACAGATCATGGCACAAGCGACTTCCATCCACAGAAGCTCACCCTTCCCTAAACCACCAGCTGGCACAGAAGAACCAGACCAACACAAGGTCCAGCCATAGTGCCAAGCTTTCTCCAAACACCCAAAACTAACATCACCACTTGGCCAAGACTCTGTACAAGTTTCAGGTCCAAAAGGTTTACTTTTAATAAAGGATAACTGAAACATCAATCACAAAGTTTCGAGTTAGAAACAGGCCAAAATTCACAGATTTGACGCTGCAGTTGCTCTGTTAGGAGTGTCTACAAACCTGCCTCCAGTGTTTGAACAAAGCAGAAATATGGGGGCCACAGGAGGCCTCTGGGTAGGGAAAAACTGAAAAACTATTTCCCTTAGCCCAGGTTCTACCGACTCCAGGAATGAGCACAAACTCTTTGCTTCAAATCACCACAGGGCAGGAGACACCGGCTGTAGCCTGTACAAAGACATGACAGCACCCAGTGCCTGCAACTGACCTTCAATCTACTTAACTCCATGCAAAAGACTCGCAAGCTCCTAATCCCGCCTCCGCAGAGGTTCAGGAAACTCCTTTCTGCCCCAGAACGTAACAGCTTTGATCCAACAGCACTCAAGAGACTTACCTTCCCAAACTGCTCGAAATACTGCTTCACATCCTCCACAGTAGTGTTCACGGACAGACCACCCACAAATATCTTCTTCGTTCGGGTCACCATCTGGAAAAGGGAAGGACAGGAATTCACCGACTAAACCCAGAGCGAGCAGAGAACGAGATTCAAAAGGCCACTAACCCCCCTGCACTGACAGGAAGTGCCTGCCTTGTTACTGCAGCTGAGCATCCACCTTCTTGAAGCCCTCTGGCCAAATACGGCCAGCAGACCTGTCCCAAGTCAGAGCCCAGCTCATGTTCTCACCCTCACATCACCCCATCGTGCTTGCCAGCACCCAGCCACCTCCTCATCAGACAGCACGATTCCAGCCTCTCTCCTCGATTCCAGCCTCTCTCCTCGCTAACCTGCTGCTGCTCCCTTGGCATCTTGACACCACCGCAAATGCAAGGGGCAGGACTGTCCACATGCCAGCCCTGCCGCTTCACCAGCCTCCTCCAGGCTCCCCCAGAGATTCCTGCTCTGCTTCCCATAGTGGAAGGACAGGCAGAAGGCCTGCAGCACAGATAGGCTTCCCCAGGCTTTGCCCTTCCTAGCTCACAAATCACATAGCATCCAGTCTTGAATAAAGTAAGATGCATTTCACACCCATTCCCCAGTCACCTAAATGGAGGCTAGTCAACTCCCAGTTAAATCTCTTTTGCCTTTGCAAGAAGGTAAAGAGAAGATCCCTCTGCCATTTGTCAGTCTTGCAGATGGGACAAGGAAGAACACTAACTACCCAGAGAGGGGCCACTGCTACCCGGCTGAGGCACACCGACATCCTTTGAACCAGCTCTCCAGCTGCATCCTCCCCTTAGCTGCTTGGCTACACCCCTGCTCTCAGAGGAACACATGGTCCTAATTACCCCAAGGAGCATAGGGCTAATCCGCAGCAATTCCCTGGCTTGGAGACCAGCCCGTTCTAACACTAAAGCACCTTCTGTCACCAAACTGCTTAATGGAATTAACCCAATTCCTACCATGTGCTTCCTGGCTCCAGTTACTCGGGATACCTGCTCACCAATTGTTCTCAGTGCCTGATCTCCCTTACTTCCCTCCCAGCATTAGTCTTCTCTTCCCTCTTCGCTTCTCAACACTGCTTGTCCCCAGTTCTTTCTCTTGTGACAGTGCTTGGAATAGAGACTAAACTTTAAAACTCCCATCCAAGAGCAAAGTTAAAGGGAGACCCAAAGCCTAAAGGCAGCGTCCAGCCTGCTGCTGGCTCCTCAGACAAAAGTTTCTAGCTGCATGCCTGGAAAAAGTTCCTGCAACTGCTCATTTCAATGCCAGAGCCTCCTGTAGATAAGGTCAAACACCAAACTCCTGCCTTTTCCAGTGCTGAAGCACACAAGGCCATTTCACAACATGAAATCCTCCTCCCTGTCCCTGCCATACACCTATTCACGCACATGTGCATACACACAACCCCCTTCCTCCTGTATCACACTGCATCATGGAGCTGTTCCAGATCTCTTAAGGTCTGAAACTTCCAGATACTGGCTGCAATCTCAGAAGGATGAGGTCCACCCTAGGCAGCATTTATTTCATCAGCTCTAACTAGTGCATCCTAAAGTACAATAGAGGGGCCTCCTGGTTCCCCCAGTGCCACGCTGCAAGCCTGACAGGAGCACACCACAGCACAGGACACCAAACTGGTGGTGCAGCACAACAGCTCCTGCTCCAGAGCAAACCCCAGGGAGCACCTCCGTTGCATGCAGGGGTAGCCCTGCACAGAGGGACAAGATCTACCACCAGAATTTCACCCTTCGGGGTGGCAAGGGCTGCCCGCAGTGCTTACCTTGGGCTGTGCTCGGCGGGGGAATGCTACCTTCGGGTCAATCTGAAAGAGATGATGGGAAGAGCACGTGAACATGCTTTTACTGCCTATATACAGGCGCAGGGTTTCCTCCAAGCACACGGCTGTCTCTACCTACATGGCACCTTGCTAAAACCCCAGAGAATCTACCTGATGTGCATAAAATGAAGCTGGCTGCAGACATCTTTCCTTCGTGGTAAGGTATAATCCAGGGAGACTACAAGTCCCAGCATGCAGCAGTCTGTCTCTGGCGGAGCGCTGGCCAGACACACCGAGAGCCCATCACATGCTGGGATTAACAGCCTGGGCTGCACCCTCCCGCTCAGCCTGCCCCGGGTGCCCTGCACCACCAGCTTCACATTAAAAGTGCTTTCTTTTGCCTTTTTGCTCTCCCCTTTCACTCTACCTGCACGTACAGAGCTCACCTGGGTACTAACGGAACAGAAAAGAGGCAGCGCACAAAACCCCCACCATTTCATCCCACAAAACACAGGGGGAAGACATAAAAGAGCAGACAGGACAGCACCGATTAACCCAGGGAGGCCAGAGCCCCCCGCCTGCGGGCGCAGGGCAGCGTGCTGCCCCGGTCCCCGGGCTGCACCACACACAATGCCGTGCTGCCTCCCCTCCATTGTGCCTGTGCAGCTCCTCCATGCACCCGCTGGGGCCGCAGCCGCCGGCCCCACACCGCCATGCAGGTGCCTTTTGCTGGGCTCAGCACCGACAAGCGCATGGCCGCGCTGGCCTCACACCACCAGCACCACAAAAGCAGGGACAACACTCATGCAGCTGCAAGCCAAAAACCCACAAAGCCTCCTCTCCTCAGCCACCACCTTTCTTTATAGCCTATTTTTACAGCAACTCCTGTAAAGTTACATCACATCAGGGATGATCCAGACCTACAAATCAGCTTACAAAGACCTGTGTTAAAGGCAGGTCTGGCTCATCCCTGCACTTGGACAAGCTGCAGCTGGGAGGGCAGCCTGGAGCCTTGTCCCATCTGCCGGGCAGCTCAATCAGCCCAAAAAGAAGCTGTGTTTCCCCAGCTCCTCTCGCTGCTTTGTTCAGCTTTCCAGCCTGGCCGCCCTCCCGTCCCGCATCCTTTCACTTGTCACACAACCCAGGAGCTCAGGCTCCCTGCACCCTTTCACCAGCTTCTCTCCCTGCCTTCCCCACCTCCATCCTGACTCACAGCCTACAACACAAATAAACTCAGCACGTAAGTAAACAGAGGCAAAAGTGAAGAGCACAAATAAACTCAAAAATAAACCTCCCTCCCCTTGCTCCAACAGATCAGCAAACCCTCCCCTCCGCTGCCTCCCTGGGCATTTGAACCTCCGTCCCTCCCCTCACACACCCCCACCACCGCTTCCTGGCTCGCACAGACACCCACAGCGAATTCTGAGGACAGGGGACGGCAGGAGACCAGGAGGTTGATGGCAGATAATAAGCAAAAACAATAATCTACTGTCTTTTACTTCTCAGCCAGTGTCATTCAGCTCCTGCCAATAAGATGCTTTCATACTCAGCAATGCTAAGCTCAGCCTCATTTTCTCATTACCCTGAGTGTGATCAACTGGGCAGAGATAACGTGTCCTCCTGGCCGGAGGGAGCAGGCAGTCATTTCACAAATTCTTCTGCACAACCAGCTATTGTTGCAGGTAGAGGGAGGCTGGGGCAGCCCACCGCAGGGGCAGCCCTGGGACCATGCAGAGGGGAGCAGTGCCAGGCTCGAGTTACTCAAACTGGACTGCTCCTGGGTGCCTGGAGTCTTTCTAATTAAAGCAAAAGCGCTGGTACCTTGTTCCCTCCTTTCTGGTGTTAAAACAAATAGCCCTGGAGGAGTTGTGTTTCAGTGTCACCCACTGACGTCATGGATCCTTTTTACAAACCTAGATAGAAATCTGCTAAGAGTGTAAGAGCATTCAGAACTGCTCAGATTGTATCCAAAAAACCAAAACTCTGAGACCGGGCTGCAGTGAGTGGAAGTCACTTGAGCTCAAACTGCTTCCACTTCACCCCACAAGACTCTGGAGAGGAGACATCCCACTGATGTCGCAGGTGTACCAGCGAGCCAGCCAGGCTCTGCCATAATGCTCTTCAGGCCACCTACAGCACCATTTAATAGCTCAGGTCACGTAATTCCTGCGTTAACCTGGCTGGTGTCAGTGCCCCAAAGCAGGGGGAGCAGAGGGAAGGACCTGCAAGACCTCAGGACTGGGTCTGCTCGTTCATCACACCTCCAGTCCCTTCACTCTGTTGCCTGCCCTGCTCTCTGCACCACAAAAGATAAACCCAGCAAAAACTCAGCAACAAAGGAACACCAGGATGGCCCAGCACTGCCAAGCCCGCTCTTTCCCAGCACATAAAGGAGCAGCTCAAGGCAACAGCCAGCTGCAGCTTTACAAAGTCACGCAAATCTTTTACCTTGAGCCTGCAAAAACAATTCTCCCACCAAGCATTTTCACCAATAACCCTGTAGGCTCCTGTTATCTAGCTTACAAACAAAGAGAAGTCTGATAAGCACAAGGTTTCCCCAGAGAATCAGGCCAACAGCCCTCTTAGGTAGAAAGAATCAGAAAACAATGAAGCAACAAGTTGGGCAGACACTGTCTATCAAGTGCTGCTTGCCAGAAGGCACCAAGCCTGAAGAGAAGGCTGTCCTTCAGGACACCGGCCTTTTCCTGCAAAGGTTCATGAAACCCTAAATTAGGATTCAGATGAGTTCGTGTCATTTAACCCATGACTCGCAGCAGAGCCTTTCAGCTCAGTGTTTGGAAGCTCCTCACGGTACCACAAGACCAACCTCTCACCAGGCAAAACACCCCAAAACATCTGACCCGGCTGAAAACCGCACTAAATACAAAATAAAAAGGAAGAAGGGGAGAGGATCGAAGTTTCTAACAAAGGAAGGGCCCTGGCGAAACTGCCCCATTCTCTCTGGGGCAGCAGCAGGGCGAGCGGAGCAGACACAGATGGGGATTTCAATGGCCGGTCCCCACACACCCTGCACCACGAGGCCCTTCTGTTCCCCGGCAGCGCCAGCCCGACCACCCTGCCCGGCCCTCCCTGCCTCGTGGGCCGCACGGTGGGCTGCAGTTCAGGGAAAAGAATGGAGCCCATGGGCTCTGGCCCGCTCCTGGCCCCAAAAATGCTTTTGGGATTAGTGCTACAACGGACATCCATCACTTGCCTTTCCAAGAGGGGTCTATGCCAGCCCACAGACTCATGACGGGACTGGCTCAGCAGACACCATGTTTACACAGGCTAGTGAAAAAAATAGAAAAAAAGAAAGCCCTGGGCCCTCCTCAAAAGACTTCACCATAACCCTCCCCCAGAGCAAAACTCACTTTACATCACTCCTGAAAGGAGGAGGGCTGTGAGTCCTGGGGACCCAGCCTCGGCCAGGAAGGCTGGGGTAGGTTTAACCGGGAGCTCCCGTGGGGAGGAAGGACCTGTGCACATCAAAGGGAGTGATCCCGGCAGTTAAACAGGAACAGACATAAATCTCACTGCAACTCAGGCCGTAAACCCTAAGGAAGGGGGTCTCGCTCTCCCGCCCTCTCCCTTCTGCCAAGATAAAGGCTGGACGCCTGAGCCACGCGCTGCAAGAAATAAAGTTGCTCACTTGGACTCCTCAGCAGTCCATGCCCAGAGCCAGAAAATCTCCTCTCACCATGCCACCCTCCAGCTGCCCCCACCACTCCCCCATCCCTACCCTCACCTTCACCCCAGGGCAGCAATAAGGAAAAGGAATTCAGGGGAAGGCAAGTCACTAAAACTAAACAGAAGGGACCTCCCACTCAGACACCTCACCCCCACCCCCAAAACAGCCTGCACATCTCCCGAGCACCACAGATTTACAAGGCAGGACCGGGCATGATATACCACCAACCCAGAGAGCCACCAAAATCTCCCTGCTGGCCTCAATCAGCCCCCACTTGCAGAGCAAGGGCTGGAGTTGCAGCCACTCCAAGAGGCCAGTGGTAGCCAGCATGGGCGGGTGCTGGCCACATCGGAAACAATAAAGTCTTGAACCTTCGTGACCGTTACAAAATCTTCACCAGGGGAAAGCAGGGCAGAGTCCTGGGGTAGCAGCACGAAGGGTCTCTGCCGAGAACACAGGCCACCATGGCCAGGGGAAGCAGAGCCTAAGCACTGAGGAACAGCACCCCTGGGGAGGGAGCTGTGCTCAGCAGCACATGGGGAAAGGGGCGGCTCCCGTTCACCCAAACACAACCGCATCCATTTCCCACTGTGAACCCCAAAAGCACTGAGGTGTCCCAGCTCCGAGAAAGCCATGGTCACTCCTTGGAGGGACAGGAGGAAAACTATCAGCAGTATACACAGACCCACATGAGGACACCGGCCCTGGGCCGACAGCAAGCCCGGTTCAGGCAGCAGCCAGTACCCGCCGGTGAGCGGGACAGAGAAAGGACCAATTGACCCGTATCAGGAACCGATAGTTTACAACCTCTAACTGGAAATCAAACACCGCAATCAACGGCTGCTCCGAGCACAGCCGCTCTGCCGGCAAATGCACCCCTGAGATGAGAGAAGTCATCTCACCGTCTTGGAGTCCAGTTCATGTCTGGATTGGGCCAGGACCTTGTCGACGCCAGCCTGGTCCATGAACGTGACGAACCCGAAGCCCCTGAGCCCCGCAGCCCGGGCAGGAGAGGGGATGCGGAGAGAAGAGAGAAAGTTGGTTAAAGTGGCGGCCGGGCCGCGGCGGGGACGAAGGGAGGCGCGGGCCCGGCCTCTCACCTGGATCTCTTTGTCAGCGGGTCCCGCATCACCAGGCACTCCTTCACCTCGCCGAACTGGCTGAAGTACTCCCGCAAGCCCTCTGCAAGCACAGCGCCCACCGTGGGTGTCCCGGCCCGGCCCCGCCGCCCCCTCTACTCTGCCTTGGTGAGGCTGCATCTGGAATATTGTGTCCAGTTCTGGGCCCCTCAGTTCAGGAAGGACA
>JAVHNF010043619.1:23203-34668 GCA_034783455.1 Micropsitta finschii
GCACCAGCTACTAAGAAGAAAAAATGACTGCTACTGCTGAACCCAGGACAGTATAAGAGTTTAGTTGCACGCTCTTCTGCCTGTAGTAGTAGTACAGAAGGGATTCTGTAGCTGAAGATAAAATAGCACCAATCATGGAATATGTTGTATCACTTTTCTTCAGTATGAGAGTCAAAACAACCATGCAGCTCTTCTTTTTCTCTCTACAACGGTTTCACTCTTGTTTCTCCAGTTCTGCTTTGGCTATTAACAGTTTTGTTCAGATGATTGAAGCACTTCTTTACTGGGCTTTGGGTTTGTTTGGGGGCTTGCTCAGGGTGTTTTAGTTTCGTCTTTGGTTTTGGTTTTTTGCTTGGTTTTAATCATGACTTGGATCCTGGGGTGGAGGCAGTTGTAAATTCACGTACTGTTTCTATACTTGTGAGTAGCAAGTACTTTTATATATAAGCAATTAGTTTTTCTACTCCTGTTTTATTTGCCAAGGCCAGGATTTTAACTGGGGCACACCTCTGCACTTTATAAATGACCAATCAAATGCTGTCATCTTAAGTTAAATATAACTGTTGATCTCTTAATTTCCCCTTTTTCCTCCATGCTGTCAGCATATCAATGAAAAGATTGGGCATGTAGAATCTTGTGAATATGATCTTTTTACTATCTCATATCCACGTAAAGAAAGTCTAGGGTTTTGAGTATGGAGTGCTCAGTGTCCCGAATCTCATGAATAATGGTCTTGAAATTGCTTTAGTCTTTTATTCTAAGAAAAACCGAGCACATCAGTTGTAAAGTGTTCAGTCCTTTAGTTTAGCATCATTCATTATTCCTTTCCATTGGAGATAGTATCTGTAAGGAAATTAAATTTCTTTAACAATCTTTCATTTGGTAGTGAAAAGCATCTCAACTGTCCCCCTGCCTCCAGGATGGGAAGAACAAAATAGATTGAGTGCATTACTTTCGGCAAGGTTTTTTTCTTCACCCTCCTGTTTTGACATCTGATCCTCTATTCCTCTTGAAGAAAAGGAGGCGAGAATAGCAGCAAAGAGAGGAATCTCCAACTTAGCTGTTTTATTTCCATTGTTTATTAGAGAAAGCATGTGAAAAATTACTTGATTACTGAGGACTGTAGGAATAATACAGAATTATGGAATTAATATATGAATCAAACACTGATTGGCTGTCTGGTTACACTGAGTAAGCTTAGAATGTAAGCTGAATATTACTTCCATAACAAGTTCAGAGCAAGATCAGGTTCTAAGGTAGTTGAATTGCTGTATATAACCTGAGAAGTGCATTATAAATTGCTTGATTTCTGTTTCTGATCGCCTGTTTTCTTTTGCACAAACTGAGGTCTGCATGTACCTTTCTCACAGGATTTTTTTTCTTCTTCTTCCCAATACACAGCTCATGCTAGATACATGGAATGAATCCATATTTTCAAATATAAAAAACAGACTTCAGGACAGTGCAATGAAGCTAGTTCATGCTGAAAGACTGGGAGAAGCTTTTGACTCTCAGCTCGTTATTGGAGTTCGAGAATCATATGGTAGGTTGTGCACAGACCCATCTCTGTCGCCTCCTCGCATTAATAAATGGGTTTTCATCATGCAGAGTTGACAGTTGTGGTGGTAAGGTTGGGATGCTTATCTCAGCATTTTGTGTTGATGTTGATATGTGATACCAATTAAATTCAGTTTAGAATCTTTAACTTCGAAGTGATTTAGCTATGTATCAGTTACTACAAAATGGGTGTTTTCAAAAAGCAAACTATTACTTGACCTTTTGGGTTTGCAGATAATGACTTTGTGCTTTGTACTGGTTCTGATTCTTCAGGCAGTTTGAAGAAAAAATGCTAAACAGGCTGCATCTAAGACTTCCTTCTTTGAAAAACACATCTGTGTATCTGAAACTTCTGTGACACTTCACCCTTGCCTGGTGCTTCTATATCCCTTCGCAGCCTGTTGAATTAAACTTGTGGCTAATGCTCTCTCAGATGGTTTTATAGTGTCCAATTCTAATTTTTTTTTTAAGCATATTCCATTTAAGGTCTTTATTTATTCCTCTGTAACAGTTGAGAGGAAGGGGGAAACTTTTTTCCAAATAGTTCCTAGCACTGCAGAAGGTTTACTGTCAACATTCTGGTAAAAGAGGAAAAAAAAACCCTAAGACATTGGGAGTCTAAGAACAGTGTCTAAGAAGAGCTGTTTGCTCAGTCAGGTGGAGAGTTCTCACTTCACTAGGCATTATGCTGAACTGTCCTTATTTATTTCTTTTTTTCCTTCCTATTTTGCAGTTGTATGTCTTATTTTTGGTTACCATGTTTGAGTGTTTCTAATGCTGGTGATAAGTATGAAGTTCTCTCCAGTTCCTTATTGTTAATCTAAATATTTTTAGAGCGAGGACTGGACAATTTTGGTTACCTTTAGGGGTCAGAGTACATTTATAGGGCACTTCAAATTGTTCAGTGTGACCTTTTAATACAAGACTCGTCTTAATGAGAGAGATTTGGTTATTATTAGCCACTTAAGTTTCCAAGACTTGAAAGTAAGTTTGAACTTTTTCTTTGCAGTTAACCTTTGTTCCAATCCCGAAGATAAACTTCAGATATATCGGGATAACTTTGAAAAGGCGTATTTGGATTCAACAGAAAGATTTTATAGAACACAGGCTCCTTCTTATTTGCAGCAAAATGGTGTACAGAATTATATGAAATATGTAAGTAAAACTTCTGTTGTAACTTTATTCTGAAAGTGTTAGTACTTAAAATGATTGCTGTTCTACTTTTGCACAGGCAGATGCTAAACTAAAAGAAGAAGAGAAAAGAGCACTACGATACTTAGAAACAAGGCGTGAATGTAACTCAGTAGAAGCAGTAAGTATGATGTGCTGAAAACTTTGATGTATTTTGTGTTTATATAGTATTACTACATTGTAGGTTTTAATTTTGTGTGTTAAAGTTTTACTTGTAGCAGCAAATAGAGATGAAGCTGTTGATTTTGTTTTCTGAGAATCCACTATTTTTTCCTGCAAAAATCTGTATTCCTTTCCAATCTGGCAATTTAAAATTTCTGCAGATATTGTAATAGTAAATGTAGATCAGAAGTTCAGATTGAAGGGCAGGGGTTTAGTTACACTGATTTTTATTCTTTCGTTTTGAATCAGGTTTGGGTTTATTTTTCTTCCTACACTTACCAGTGGATGAGAATATTTGAAAATAAGTTGTCCAGTCTATTAGGTAAAGGGTTTCTCAGTGCTCATTGTGAATACCTGAAAGAGTTACTGTTCATTGCAATCAAAAGGAGCAATACAAGTCTCATTAAAACTTCTGTAGCTTTCCTCTTAGGCTGGAATATGTCCATTTAATATAAAGGATGCTTCTTTTTTTCCTTTCCCCCTTTGAGCAATGTTTTACACAGTTCAGATTCTGGAGGAAGATTTAACTGCAGTAAAACGTTCATAGTAGTCTGTGTTGAAATTAGTTCAGGAAATGGGTTATTTTAAATACCCCTTAAGTCTGGGGGGTTTGTTTGGTTTTTGTTTGGGTTTGTTTTTTTGTTTTGCTTTGGTTTTTTTTTTTCAGTGGATCAAAATGTATTTTATGTCTTTTGTTATAGATCATTCATTTTGAACAGCTGTAAATTGTGACCCATATCAAGAGGCTGACAAAAGAGAGATGGTCCTGACCTGTACAAGCAGTTTCTGTTCTAGGTCTAGCCATAGTGTCTTCTTGTTCAAGCAAACCAGCCTGGTCCAAATAGGGTATGCTGGAATGAGAACTATTCTTAGCTCTTGGATGTATACTTGGAAACTAAGTAGGGTAGTTGGTGTTCCGAAAGTGGTGGCTCCCTTGAGAGGAAAGAAGCAACAGAAATATTAAACTCATTACTGGTTTGGGAAGGAGTTTACCATATTTACTAACTTATATGTGTTGAAGAAATATGGTTTCCAATATAGATTTTAATCAAAGTACACAGACTTTTATGAATCACTAAATGAATGAGTTATTTTATAGAGCACAGTTGTTGGGAGCAGGCTAGATTGTGTGTCATGGCAAACTCCAGGCAGATCAGACTTTGGTGGTCAGATGGCTAATGGAGCAAATTCTGTGTTTAATGTGTTTCAGCTAATGGAGTGCTGCGTCAATGCCCTGGTGACATCTTTTAAAGAGACTATTTTAGCTGAATGCCAAGGCATGATCAAACGAAATGAAACAGAAAGTAAGTGAAGCTTCAAGACCAGTGCAGGATGAACTCAGCATCCACTGTGCAAAAATAGATTTGTTTGTAGATGTATCAAATTACTGTTTTAAATAGATGGTGACAGTGTTACGTAGCCAAGATATTAGTGCATGTGGGCAATTTATATCACTTCTGAAATCTGTATGTACAATACCCTGATTTGAATGACTGGATAGTTCTCATCTTACTTGAAAGAAAAGAGTATTTTATGTTGTTTTCTTTAGTTTTCTTACAGCTTATTTTCTTCATGTTGAGCAGCTCTGTAAAATGTTGCATATATCTTATTTTCTGTTTGAATAGTTCAGATACAAGCACTGCCCCTTCATTCTACCCCCACTATACCTCTTCCCTTGAAAAAAGTGAAGCATCTGTTTGCAAAGCTGTTTGTCTGAAAAGCAAGGAGAAAACTTTCTTATTCTGATCATTTGTGCAGGACCAATAAGTCAATGAACAAAAACTCCACAAGTTTTTAACCTGGTTTTATAGCCAGTATGTCACTGTGAGTATTGAGTTAGCTCTGCATGCCTTGGTAAAATTTCAAGGTTTTTTTAACTCTGCTTCCATAATTCAGAGGTTAGTGTGATTCAGAAATCTTGTGTTGGTCCTGTATGATAAACCAAACTAGATAAATCATTAAATTGTCATAATTTAAATAGGGAAACTACAAACAGAAAAAGCTGAAATCACAGGTTTGGGGGCTGATTTTTCTTTTTCCTCTTTTTTTAAATATCCTGCAGCCAGGGAATATTTACTAATGTCTGTATGAAGTTTTCATTTTCTATGCAAATGTGAAAACTGTTTTATGACTCGGAACAGTGTAGAAAATACTTCTAAATGCTAGCATTTCAGAAAATATTTGACCTCAAAACTATGTCCTACTGATCTGTTCATCTAGCAGCGTGATTTCTGGCAGTAGTCCAGAGCTAAATCTAGAAAGCCACCAAACTTCTTATGAGTATATGTTACAGCCTTTAGGAGAATACAGGAGGCTTATTGAAATGCAGAGCTTCAGAAAGGTTCGTATCTGTAGCATCCAAAGCATCTGTCTTTAGAAACTTGGTGAAATATTCACACAGCCGTCTCTTTCCTTGTGGCTATGTCTGCCCCATGATACTGCTTAGCTGCAAAATACTTCTGCTTAGGGTATAAGAGCTCAAGCATCAATTTCAAACCTTTTTGTATTTTCCTAGACCTACCTGTGCTCTTTAAAATGTTTTAATGGAAGATGCAGGTGCAGATGATTAAAAAATTATTTAAAGATTGGAGCTGTACATATTAATATGTACATCTAATAGTATCCTCTGCTATTCTTCACTATTATATCAACCAGGTGGGAAAAGACCTTTAAGATCATCAAATCCAGCCCCTACCCCAGGACTGCCAAGGCCACTCATGTCGCTGAGGGCCTCATCTACACAGTTTTTGAACACTTCCAGTGACGGTGATTCCACCACTGCTCTGAGCAGCCTGTTCCAATGCCTGAGCACCTTCTCTGTGAAGAAAGTTTTCCTAATATCCAGTCTAAACCTCCCCTGGTGCAGCTTGAGGCCGTTACCTCACATCCCAAAGAATTTCATTACTGTTTTTTTTATTAAACAGCATCTGTCAAAAAAAAAAAATGGGTTTTTTTGGTTATGAGCTGGGTACTGCTTTAAAATATTCTTAAATATTAAGTAATTAATATTTTCATGCCATGCAAAGGAAGGAAGGCATCATGTTTTCCAGCTAAAAACTATTGAAGATGTCATAACTTGCAAACATTCTTCAGAACTGGCTTAGTGCGTTTTTGTTGGCTTATAGTATTGGGGATGGGAGGCCTAAATTTTATTCTTGAAGTACTTCATGACAAAAATAAAAAATACATTTGGCTTTTTTGAATACAAAATGAAAACAGAAATTCTGAAGTGCCCCAACAACAACGAGATGGCTTTCTTTATTCTCGGTGTCATATTTTCTGAATGAAGTTCCAGTGAAATCTTCCTTTTGCTTTTGTTGCTTTGAAATTTGTCTGTGAAGAATCTGGGGTTTTGGGTTCTGACAGTTTTAGGGAGGCACCTGAGGTCTTCCTTTGCCACCGTTTATTAGGAGAGACCACTGAATTATTTTTTTTTGTGAATTATTCATGCCATTACTAGTTTACAGAAACAGATGTAGAACCCTTTAATATATCGTTTTGTTGCTTCTCCCTCCCCCCCATCTCTTTCTCCCTCTCAGCCTTTTTAAAGTACACGTGGAAAGATTCAGTAAACACTGAGTGAGATTTTTGGACTTACTCTGTGGAAAACGATGCTGCCATCATTTATGGTACTTTTAAATTGCACTGAGAATACCTCTGTCACAATTTTTTGTCTGGTTCTTGAAATCTCAGAAACATAGAGTGGTTTGAGTTGGAAGGGACTTAAAGATCGTCTAGTTCCAACTCCCAGCCATGGGCAGGGACACCTTCCACTAGACCAGGTTGCACAAAGCCCCATCCAGCCTGGTCTTGAACACTGCCAGGCATGGGGCAGCCACAAGTTCCCTGGGCAACCTGCGCCAGTGTCCTTAAAGCCATTCCCCCTTCTCCTGTCACTGCAGGACCTTTTAAAAAAGTCTCTCTCCAGATTTCTTGTAGGCCCCTTTAGGCACTGGGAGCTGCTCTAAGGTCTCCCTGGAGCCTTCTCTTCTCCAGGCTGAACAAGCCATCTTCGTCACCTCCTCTGGACTCGCTCCAGCAGGTTGACATTATTCTTACACTGGGGGTTCCAGAGCTTAATGCAGTACTGCAGGAAGGGTCTCGAGAGCAGAGCAGAGGGGGCGAATCACCTCTTTCAACCTGCTGGTCACGCTCCCTTTGATGCAGCCCAGGAATATGCTTGGTTTCTGGGCTGTAAGCGCATGCTGCTGAGTCACGTTGAGCTTCTCATCAACCCGCACCCCAAGTCCTCCTCAGGGCTGCTCTCAATCCATTCTCCACCTAGCCTGTATCTGTGCCTGGGACTGCCCCAGCCCGGGTGCTGGACCTTGCACTTGGCCCTGTTGAACTTCATGAGGTTTTCATTGGCCCATCTATCGAGTGTGTCAAGGTCCCCCTGGATGACATCCCTCCGGCATGTCAACTGCAGAAAACTTGCTGAGGGAGTAGTGAGTCACACATCTAGGCCATTTTGTGTGGTCTTTAGTAGAATTGCAAGTTCTTATTGAGGGTTTTTTGCAGTTTCCATTTTTAAATTTGCATTGTTACATTATATCCATTTAGAGAAATGTACAATAGATAATTTTTTTTTCCTGTTCTTCTGTGTGCGTTGCTTTTCTATTTGATTCCTGCAAAAGTTGTTGGGATCCAGAAGTTGATAACATCTATTTCCTCTTCAGTGGGTTGGCTGAGAAAAGTATGGTGGAGGACAAAACAGATGGGCCTTTGGCTTTTGCCTCATTTCACAGTAGATAACAGCATTGAGGAACTAAGCGAATCTATCAGTTTATATTTTTTTTTTTCTATAAAGAAAGAATCGAAGTCCATGATGGGTTTGTTCTGGTTCATTAAGCAGAGTCCTTTGCTGTGTTTAGCTCAGATGTCTGTGATTTTTCTAAAACAATCTGGTGACCTTAATCCAGGTGTTCCTTTGTAGAAAGCTTTCACGAGATGATTATTGATGTTTCAGTACTTTTGAAAGGGTTTTTTTAGCAGTCTTGAAATACCTCCACAAAAAGCAGACAGATAAACCAGATCAGGTTTTAAAGTTTTTGAACTAGTAACTTTCAGAAAAACTAAAGGAAGGAAAGCTAAGGAAAACAGAAAGGAAGAAATGCTGTTCACCTTAGTTTTGGTTACTTTAGAATTTGGCATGGTTTTAATTAAAACAAAACGTTGTAGATGGCATTGAAAGATACGAAAGACAGCTCTGTTGGCCTTTAATTTAAAAGAAAACCAAAAGTAACTTGAATCCATACAGTTTCCTTCATACACTCCTGTAGGCTTCCAACTGAGAGATTCCCATTTTGCCAAGAATTTTAAGGCAGTTAAAAATTGTGATTGACTTTAGTGGGTTTTATTCAAGCTTATGATGCTGCATGCATAAGCAAGTATTATGTTGTAATAAATACCTCTTTTTGCCTTCAGAAGTATCTCCTCATGGGACCAGACTTAGAACACTATTCAAGACATCTTTCCTTTTAAGGGATGAATTGGATTATCTGTTGTGTACATATTCAGTGTTCTGCTTGGGAGATGCTTGCAGAAATGCAGTATGTTTGGTTTTTATACAGGTCTTTGACTGGTGGCTTTATCAGTATTCATATCTTTCAGAGTTGCATTTAATGTTTTCACTGATGGATAAAGTTCCGAATGGCATAGAGCCTATGCTAAAAGATTTGGAAGAACATATTGTTAGTGCTGGACTTGCAGATATGGTAGCAGCTGCTGAAACTATTACTACTGTAAGTGTATTGTTTTTTAACAAAATAAGAGTGAAAAACCAACATTTCGGAAGTTAAATATTCTCTATTTTGGGGACATAATGTGAATTGAAAAAATTTTTAATATTTTATATTTAAACTTCAGATTTTGACCCACTGAAAGTTTTAGATGTCTTAAGAATCATTTTTCATTCCTTTCGTTCTCAGTTGTAGCTTTGAAACATGAATCAAATTTGTAGCATAGAAAAGGTTATAAATGAAGTGCATGGGATATTTACATAGTAGGATCATGTCAGCATCATAATTAAAAGCATTCTGACTTCCTAATGAAATTTGCAATTTGCTTTCAATCTTTGAGGGGTTGTTCAGTGTGGATATTAGACATTTTTTCCTGCACTGTTCTTTTGAAGCTTTTTATCATCTTTTTGTCTGGGTCTAGGAGGCCTGAGTATTTGCAGCAATTAGGATGTGCCTTTTATTGGTCCTTGAAAACATGCTTTATTTTAGAAGTCATCACAAAAAATTTGAAAGTTACATATTTTTTATCTCTATATATATGCTTGTATGTTGGAATACTATCCTGAAAGTCTGTGTTGACATTTAGATGCTGTAAAGCTCTTCAGTACAAAGAACCAAGATAAAATGCTCATTTGTAGTACACAGGCCTGAGGATACTGCATTAGTACAGACTAGGGCATTATATGAAAGCACACCCTGAATTCTCTAGAGCTTGTTTTTTCATTTGATTTTTGCCACTCTAGGATTCTGAGAAATACGTAGAGCAATTGCTCACACTATTTAATCGATTTAGTAAGTTGGTTAAAGAAGCTTTTCAGGATGATCCAAGGTTTCTAACTGCAAGAGATAAGGTATGTGTTTCTGCTGCTCATTTATTTTCAGTTTAAGAATTGGTGTCGTTCATATTATGATGTCTCTGAAATCTGTGTACCCATTCACTGTTAAATGTAAAAGCTGCTCTTACTCAAGGAAGCATGTAGTTGAAAATACTGAAGAAACTTGCCCCAAACTGATTAGCTTTTAATTTGTGCTGTAGTCATGCATAAAGTTGCATTTGTGTTCAGCTTTGTGAGGTTGTAGAGCACAGCAGATGATCTTTTTGTTGAGCATTTTAATGTCTGATTCAGCAATATATTTATGTTTAGAATTTGCTACATGTTTGGGTGTAGTTTCATGACTTCAGATATGCAACCTGCTCTATGCAGTCACTTCCTAAATTGTTGCTTAAAGGGAATTGGATGTTAATGGAAATGAGGAAAACACAGAACAGCAGTTAATGGGAAATTAAGTCACAAGATTTAAACTCTCATGTTGAAAATCAAATCTGCAAACTTTGAGCTAATTTTTAAAAAAAAACTAATGCTATAGTAATCTAAAAAAGATATAAAACCTTTGTGATTCATATATTTAAAGAGAAATTGAGTGAAGCATTAATAATCTGTAATTACTTTTCAGGCTTACAAAGCAGTTGTGAATGATGCTACAATATTTAAACTTGAATTGCCATTGAAGCAAAAGGGGTAAGACATAAAAACTTCAATTGAATTGATATTTTAAAGTTGTTGAAAGTTTGAGCTTCTCTTAAAATGCCTTCAAAAAGTAACACTGTTTTAAAGTGCTTTGTGGGGTTTATGTTATGGAATTTCAGGTTCCTTATCAACCTCTGGTAAGTCTTCACACAGCATTGGATCAGTGAATAGCAGCCTGTTTAAACTCAAGTTTATTTGCAGTAACTGGGGATCCATTCTTTTATAGTAGAGTAGTAAGTCAGTTTGTTAGCTTAATTTAACAGTACCTTCCTAAGTTATGAATTCCAAAAATCTGAGCTGTATAAGTGCTGCAACTTCAGTAGAAGTCCAAGGGAAAATAGAGGCAGTAATTTTTATGGGAATAGCTGTAGCTGATTAAGCTGTAAGTGTCCAGCAGCTGTTTCCTACCTGCTGTTACACCAGCTGTGAGTGTGGCCTGGCTGAGCATTACATTTTTGTTTCAATGCAGGATTAACCAGGTTAGTGTAAACAACTTGCAGTAGATTAAGCAGGCTCGTGAGACTCAAAAAGGAAAACCATGCTTACTGTGGCCACTCTGCTAACTCAGCCAAGAGAATGTAGCAGACAGTTATTTGATTGTTAACATTTAACATGTGATGCGCCACTTGGGTAAGAATTTGTATATATTTAGGTTACTTGTATGTATAGTCTGATTTGTTCAGAAATCCCTGGGAGCACATTGTTTAAATGAGGGTTCTGACTTGTATTAACCAAAAGACCAGTGATCTGCTTTTACTCCATATGGTACTTAGGAGGGCAGAAGTCACTAGCCTGCAAGCTGCTTCATGAATTAGAAAGGACAAGTTGTCTGAAGAGATATAGCACTGTCTATGCTAGTTGATGGGAGGGTGGGAGAATGAGCAAGACCACTGATTCCTGAGAATCCCTACAACTTGCCTACGATCTTACTTGCTGCCCTTGGTTTGGGTCCTTGATAGTAGCAGTGTAGTTGGTGTCATCTGACTCCAGAAATAGGGATTGGTCCTTGGCACTGTTTTATTTGCCAGTCTAGACATGGGTGCAGAACATGACCTTGTGCTTGCGTGCATTTTGAGGAACAATTCTGTCTACTGTAGCATCTTCTTGTTTAACTTGCTTTTAATTTCCAAGCTGCCTGTCCGCTTTTATAGAATCATAGAATAGTTAAGGTCAGAAAGGACCTTAAGATCATCTAGTTCCAACCAATCCCAAGGGCAGGGACACCTCACACTAAACCATTCCACCCAAGGCCTCATCCAGCCTGGCCTTGAACACCGCCAAGGAT
>JAVHNF010043621.1:0-13322 GCA_034783455.1 Micropsitta finschii
CTTCCAACTGGTGGCCCTCCAGTTTCTACTAGAACTGTTAGTCCATGGAAGCATAATCTTACATTTCCTATTATTAAATTTCCCGTTGCTATTTCATATGATCATGCAATTGCTTTTATGCAATATTTTTATGATCACCCTCACTTTTTTGTGCTTGCTGTCTTTTTTGGCATGAATAAACTGAAATCATTACATTCCCACTTTTTATGGTATGGCTATTAGTAAGACCAAAGTTGAAGACCAGGCTGTAGGCTGATGTTTGGGGGTATTACCTACTAATCTTATTCCACCCTGTCTTCTATTTCTTTTGACTTGGACCATTTTTGTCTCTTTTTCCGTAACTGTTTATGATTATTTCAGTATTCTGTCTTTCAAAAATGTGTTTAAGAGGACTTTTTAGAATTATTTTCATAACAAAGGGGTCTGCAGTTTGTCTTTTTCATTCTCTTTCTTCAAAATCAGTTATTTTAAACATCATTCTCCAGTCTTCTGGTGTCAACTAAATTAAATATAAAACTTTCCACATTCCATGGCCATCAAATGTGTGGAAAAGTAAAAAACAGATCCATTTTTGGGTGATCATATTAAAATGTTTTGGTTTCCCTTCCAGATGTAGGAATCCTCCTTTTCATGCACTTATTTCTGTTAACCATCCTTTTTTTTTTGCTGCTACATGCTATATTATCAACCTTAGTAAAAACTGAAGCAAAGTATCTACATAAGTTTGGGGGCAATATACACATTATCTTTAATTTCCAATTAGAAAATATCTGCTAACAGAGAATAAAGTCAAGCAGAAAATTACATTATTATAAGGCATTTAATTTCAAGTATAGATTGTGAAGCAAATTCTATTTCTGGTGGTGAATCCTTAAACAATCACAGAGCCACCAGCAATGGATCTTATTTATATGTGATTTTAGTAATTAGGGAGGATATAAGAAACAGCTTTAGGGGCAAGGGGATGAACTTAGGAGCAACAGCTATTTAGTTTTAATTAAATGGAAAGATAAGTAAAAGCAGTCCAAAAATTCAGATTTAAGTTCACAAACTTGATTATTAATGGAATTATTTGAAAATTAAAAAGCTCTGAGATTCAAATATGGAAGAAACTTGAAATTTCTTTCCTTTAGTGGCTCTCAGACTCCTTTTCCAGTGAACTGTCCTGCAGCAGTAAAGTGTGGAACAGAGTCTCTCTTATATAAGGACCACACCTATAGGACTGGCCATATGGTTGGGAAGACAGTAAGTGACACCAGAAGCTATTTGCATCTCATGGATGCACTATCTGCATTTGGGAAGTGTACACTTACATACATGGAAGTGTATAGGAAGTGTACATTTACATACATTTTTAGATGCAGTATGTCAAGAAAGCACATATATACATATGAAGATAAGTCCACCAATATTTCTCTGCCATCTCTTTAGTTCCTCTTTATCACTTACAGACTTTACTAGCAACTTTAAGAATATCACTGAAGTTTTCTGCACAAATTCAGACTGTTGCTGCATACTAACAGATCATTTCGCCCAATTTTTATTAGTTCAAATGTGGCAGTCCTAACCATTTTCCAGGGAACCATTACTGATCAGTAGCCTGCCAGTGACTGTCAGGAGCCAGCCAGCAATCTGGCACCTGCCTTTTCCCACCACAGGCTTCTTCAGTCTCTGACCATTGTCCAGCCTCCCACTGCAAAGGAAAATGGCATCAGCCTTTCCCGTAGTCAGTAATTCCTTAGCGGCACATGATCAACAGGGCAACTAAAGAGACAGCCTTTCATCAACTGACTTTTTTCTCTGCTTCTCTAGAATTAAAAATACTCCACTGCACCCCTCAGAGAGAAAAACAGCATTACAACCATATTGAAACAAGCTGTCACTGCCCTAAAATTTCCTTTTATGAGCTAAGGAAATTCCATTATTCCAGAATGACAACCATAGTGCTTCTGCGAAACCCCTGTAAATTTTGACTCCGTGCAAGCGTGTTGCTTCAGCCAGGTTTATTACTAGGAAATACAGAGGAAAATGTGATGAGAAAGCCTGTTCTCAGGAAATCCAAACCAATAATGAGATTGAAACCGCAGGATTTTTCCCTGCAGTAAACAAAACCCCTAAAACCTTTAAAGGTTCACTCGTTACACAAATGCCTCTACGTAAATCAGTCGAGTATAATGAGGCAATAAAATTTAATTCATGCACAAATATCCTGGCAATCAACCATACTGGAAAGAAATTTCAGAGCACTAAATGGGAACTGTGGAGGGTTTCCTGACCCATGATTTAGGCAACTTTAGTCAGAATGCGACATGATCTCTTTAAATCCATAACTATTTTTGTGAATATTATTGTGTTTTGCCACATCTGAGAAGCCATGCAGAACATTTTTGGTTCTATGGTTCATCTTATGTCAGTAATTCAATTGAAATAATATTTACCAAAGGTTTACAATTGATTTGTAAAAATATACTTGGCATCAAAATTCGAAACTTGTCATATGAAGGACTGGCATAAGAACTGGCCAAAACCATTTTTCCTCTCTTCCCAAATCTCACAAACAAATAAACAGGCAATCTGAGTTATTTGTATGTATTAAAGAATTGACAATATTTTCAAAAATATTTTTTGCAGTTGTGTAATTCTAAAATGGGATGAGCCCAAGCAAAATACCGTAGAGTTCATATTGATGCCTTTTCTTAGAGAGGTTAAAAATAGCTAAAATTTAGCTAAGAATAAAAAATGTAGAAGTAATTTCTTATTCCAGATGATGGAGAAATCACATTTGGGCTTCTTACATGCTATACATTGCCTTAGTGCTTTGAAAGGGGCATACCATCAGCAGCCCTGGGCATTTCTGTATGGCACACAGAAATTATCTCTCATTTATATCGGAGACACAAAGAATAGGAAGCATCCAAAAACATGGAAAAATGAGCCCTGAGTTTGATTCAGCTTATGTTGACTAAAGAAGTCTTAGCTAGGCCTCTTTTTTTTTTTTTGTACCTTACTCTTAGTATTGAGCCACTAGAAAGTCAAGTGTCTTTTTCCTTTGAGCAATGAAAGGTGCACGACATATATTATGTGCAAGGATGTTGCCCCTTTCTAGAGTCCTTCACTTTATCACACTATTAAGCCACTACTAAATAAAGTGTACCTTAGGAAGAGTGAGCATCCTGTCATGAGACGCTTACCTAGAGAGTCATGAACTGAGGACCTGTGAGGAAGTATAGAGCTGTAGGAAAGAATAATCCAAGACTCCAGCAGACCTGGGGATTTTAAGGACCAAACCACTTAAAATACTCAACTTAATGGTCAATCACCCAGCCCTTTTTCCTTCCCCCATTCTTGCTTCCCTCTCCACATTGGCACAAAGAATTATGTAAGGGAAACAGCAAAACTCTTCAAACTTTCCTACTCTTGGACTCTTGTTAAACAGATTTTTCCATGGAAAGGGAAATCTGTCCCAACACCCAGAGACCAAAAGCAGGAAAAATGCAGTCAAGTGAAGAGTTGTAAGTAGTGTTTTTTTCCACCAAAGCTCAGAGGGGATTCTGGCAAGAGACGATAGTCTGAATGGAATCAGAGAATATAGTAGAACAAATGTCTGAATAAAAGAAGGACCTTCTAAGATGAAGCCAAGAAAGGCAATTTTTTACTTCTGTCCAGTTACTCTTTCAGCAACTAAGACCTGGGGAGTATTTAAAGTTTTTAACTGGATCCTTTTAGGTAGACATTGAGCCAAGGAGTAGAGTGAAGGGAGGAATTAGTATAAATCACTCAGATTACATGTAAATCCAGTTTAGGAGCAGTTTGGGTAGCAAGAGCTTTTGCTTATTTCCTCTATTTTTAATTTTTTTTTTTCTTTTAATTCTTTGAGACCTCAGTCATGTAGAATATGCAGGAATAAAAAACACTGGTTTCCATAAAGCTTAACTGGATGAAAATCAATTGTTTATGGGAGTTCAAATGTGATAAGCTCATGATGTCTTGTGAATTTAAAAGCATTTTACCCTTGAGCTCTGTGACTCACCCATTTTCAGGAGCCAAGTAAATTCTCCCAAGTAGTTCAGGAGCTGACTGGCTCAGACCTGTGACAATGCCAGGGTGGCTCAGTTGCTGTTAGCATGGAACTACTATGAATGTCCACAAGCTGTTCCTGGTTTTGAAATAATAGATCTCCATGGAACAGTCTCAAATCCCCTGCCAGACGTAGACTCAGAGTGTGCACACAGACAGTTCCTGCAGTTCCACTGATGGGTAGTGATTTGTTAAATTGCCAACATTCTGAATGGATTCAGGGCAAAGGTCTCATATATTGCAGCTACAAAAATGAGTCTCATCTTTTTATTTGAAACTCTATTGCTATTTCAGTAAGGCAAGGTTAGACATGACAGCTACAGCAACACTATCACTATTGCTATTCCAAATGTTTTACTTTGAAACAGTTCTACCTTCACTTTTTCTCCCCTATCAACCAGCAGAAAACTATGCAATAAGAACCAAAAAATATAATTTTTCACAATTGCATGCAGTGGGTAAGTTCTGCTGATGCCTTCTATTTCTCCCATTTCCACAGTTTTTGGATCACTTCACTCTTCCATATTTTTTAAAAACATTATCACCCCATGAAATCCAGCACTCTTAAATTTAATCACATCTCTGTTGCTGTTTGGCAATAACCTTGTACAAATCTGCTGTGAATACAAAAGTTCGGGAAGAGTCTTTGGCTTTGCAGCACTCTTTCCATGCTTTTCTAATGAACTTTTAAGAACAATATGATTAAATATCTTATAAAAATGCACATTCATTCATGCATTTACAGCAAAACCCACCACTTTTATTTAATTTTTTTTAAGCATACTTTGGCACACATTCAGGTTTTCTACTATTCAGATGAGTGGAATCTGTGGCACTGACTTCAGTGTTGACAGGATCATATCTAGTTTGCAGATCTCCCTAGTTCAAAAATTATGTTGGATCGTCACTCCCGTTTAATCCAGGCTGATTTTTTACAAAGAAGCAAAGTTTCCTTAGACCATGCTTCTGCTTTGATCTTTTATCTGTTTAATTAAGAGCTCTGAATCATCTTTACTTTGCCAGAATATATTGTACCCCTGGTTCATTTTCCCTTGGCTAGATGAAAAAAAAAGGTGACTCTTGGCTGCTTTCCACTTTTAATTTTACATAGATGGTCTAACAAAAGTGAGTAACATTTTCCTTCATATTCATTTTTAGTCTTTGCAATGATCCTTCTCCACAAAGGCTGCAACCTTCCTGTCCTCCTTGCTTCAATCCGTATAATATTACTAATGAAAAACGTTTTCTGCCTGCATGTATAAATTTTTATTAAAAGACCTTAGATTTTTTTTTTATTATTATTTTGCTCTGCAGCACAGAGTAGCACTATGCTTGAAAAGGATTTTTTTTTGCAATGGATACATTTTGCCTCATTAAATAATTACAAAATAAACCAGAAGGAGCCGGTTCCAACCATTATATGGAAGATAAACAGTTTTTAAAATGTGGCCTAATTAAATAATTACTTAATAGACCAAAACAATTCTGATCTGTCTTGTAGCTAATGTGCAGTTTTCAAAAACTTCCTAATTTAAGTAATTACCCAATAGAGCTGATGGTTCTAAATGAGTCACTTCTTTTCTTAGAGTACTTGGTGCCCAGATTAAAACAAGCTAATTGCATAATTTCTTCAAGGAGGTATTCTGATATATATCAATCAATAACATATAGGGTCGTCTCCCAATTTTATTAATTTTTTGCTTTTTAAAACTGTAACTCTGTTAAAAATATCACAGATTTCTGTGATCTCTTGGTGTCAAATGAGGGATTGTTTCAGCTCCACGTAAAAATCATGGATTTTTCTTCAGTGACAGTGTGGCTTTTCCTTTTTCTGTTTGCTATACTTTCATTCAGAGACCCTTCTGTAAAGGCAGACTCTTTGTATGACACCTACTTATCCTACCCTAACACCAATATGTGTATTTGAAGTGCCAGTGTGACATACTATCATTGACTAGCTGATTCTAATTACTGATACATTTTAGCAGCAAAACCTTCCTAATATGAATGTATTTTATAGAAATAAAACTATGCTTTGCCTAGAATCATTTAATTTTGCACTACTTCTCTCTTTCTCCCCCCTCCACACTCCTCAGAATAAAAGGAAGCATAGTTTTGTCAATATGACTGTGCTTACACTAGCAATTTCACCAGCACAGTTCTGTCAATCACACATCACACTTTACCACCCTCCTCATCAACATAGCTGTTCCAGCAAAATTTTGTATTACAGACCTGACCTAAGACTCATTAAATTGGCCAAGGGTCATAGGCTATACAGTCACACAGACGTGTTTGGAAAACTGCAACTTCCTATCTTCTATTCAGTTTAATTGGTTTTGGATTTAAATGGAAGTTGACCTTGTTTTCTATTTTCTACCAAAACCTTTTGATTTGTTGGTTTGGGTTTTTTTGGGTTTTTTTTTAGCCACAGAAATCTGTTACTTTTTCAGCTGTATTTTGACAACTCAGCTAGTTTCAAATCTGGATCATAGGGCTACTGGAGGAGGGGTTTAATTGAGCATTCAAAAGAAGAAATTTATATCAGTAGGATCAAGAAAAATGGATATACTTTTAACAACTGGAAGAAGACCAATACAAGACAACTGGAAAGAGATAGAGAAGGAAAAGGACCCCAAAAAGTGCCTTCACTAAAGACTGAGTCTGAATTTCCAGAACACCTTTTTTACTTGGTGGGAGACATAGCAGCATGACAGCTTTAAGAACTGCCAGCTTTAAGTCTTTTATTCAGGTACTTATATAAAGCTTTGGATATTTCATTTTAGTCATCCAAGTGTAAATTTATTTTTAGAAATATGCTTACCCTTCTGTGACTTTTTGCATTGGTGGCTGTCATTAAATGGCATTTGTTATTTACCACTCTATTTCTGATACTGTAATGAAGCCTGTAGCACATTTAGTCTTTTGTTAAACTAATTGGCTCCAAAACTTCATGCACATAACATGAACTAACTGAAGTCCTCTAGATATGACAGTGAAATCCCAATTCTTCACTACAGTGACAGCTTTACTGTTTGTAACAGTGAAAAGCAACCTGTCTGACAATAGACAACACACACAACTGTCTGGAGGAGCTTTGATTTGGAACAGAGTGAAAAGCATGTTGAAAAGCCAACAGCAAGATGAGAGCCCTGAACTTATATCAAACCCCAGTCTATTTAAACAGTAAGCCTGCTTTCTGGATTTTCCTTTGTTTAAGATTGCCCAAAATAACAATATTCCAAAAGAAACAGTTCTGCTTCAATCTGGAAAAGAGCACACTATTTAATAATGCAAAACTTATGCTTGTTTTTACAGTAACTGCAACTGAATAACTGAGATGATAAAATTCCAATGCAGAGATTTTAAAATGTTTGTATTTCATAGATACATACTAAAGTGCATTGAACTTTGTTATTTCTTGAAGAATTTTCTTTTTCCTTAACCATATCAGTCATTCAAAAATTTTCATAAGAGAGGATCTTTGACATACATGGAGAATCTGACTTTTATTCCTGGGACAGCACTTTTGTTTATATGTTTCTCTGTTCTATGACCAAAAATCCTCCTATGTATTCTTTGTGGTACAAGGGAGAGACTTTATTAACTATAGAGCCAGGACATAGGTTTGAGGTATGCAAAGATGTAATAATTTTCTTCCGCTGCTGAAGAGGAAACAGACTGTCACAGCCTGCGTATCTTCTGTCTGTGAAGCAAAGAATGGAATAACCAGTCCCATTCTGCAATTTTCCTGTATTACAGTTGAAAGCATACTATTGTAGCTTCTTGAGCTTTGACATCAATCCTGAAATACTTTTTTTCTTGCCATTCATTGGTGTCTATTGCTGTGGAAAATTAGAAGAGGGGGTGGATAACTGATGAATTTTTTTAAAGTAAATTGCAATGCTACCTAAAAAAAAAAAAAAAAAAAAAAAAAAAAAAAAAAAAAAAAAAAGATACTGAGGATAAATGAAAAATTTACATAAAAAACTTGCAGTTTCCATTTCAAATCTTTTCTTTTTTGGCTTTTTTTTAGAACTGCTCAGTGACCACATCTGGGGTTCAGTTGTGATTGCTTTATGTGACTTGACAGAGGAACAAGAATATGCATGGTTTTCTTGCATTCAAATCAAAGTACATTTTTAAGGACACCTAGATTCTAGAAACAACTGCCACAGAATTCTGCGGACGTCAGATTTACAAACAGGCTCAAAGAAAGATTAGAACAAGGGGTAATGAGTTTAAACTGGAAAAGCATAGCTATATATTAGATATTAGAAAGAAGTTCCTTACTGTGAGGGTGGTGAGACATTGGAACAGGTTTCCCAGAGAAATTGTGGATGCCCCGTGCCCTGGCAGTGCTCAAGTCCAGGTTCGATGTGGCTTACAGTAACCTTGTCTAGTGTGAGGTGTCTCTGCCCATGGCAGGGGCTGGAACTGGATGATCTTTAAGGTCCCTTCCAACCCAAACCATTCTATGATTCTACAATTCTCATTGAATGCATAGAGGATTTCCTTATTAGTGGCAATTAACCATGACAGTCTAAATCCAGCCTTTATCTCAGAAGGTCTCTATATTTCTAAATAGCCAAAGGCAGAAAGAGGTATGCTACTGAAAGACATACTGTATTTGTCCTCATTATTAGACTGCAGTTTCATAACAGTTCAAGACGTGAGTACTGCACTTCCTCCTGCTCTGGGCATGCATTCCAGGATTGTCTCTTTATCCAGCTTGCCCAGCACACTGATTCAATTGAAAACTAAGTGCTGCCAGCCAAGTCAGTTTTCTAATCTCATCACATAAGTACAGTTACTTAATTTTTTACTGTAATCTTCTGACAGATTCATGGTGGTTTATAAAGCTTTACAAGCCTTCAGTCAAACCCAGTATAGCATATTTAATGATAGGTTCCTCTGAGCTGTCCCGATTTCACCCGTATCTTCTAGTGGTGGGGAGAAGGGGAGCCAGTTGTGCTGGCTGGACTGCTGATTTTGTGATAACTACCTACAGTCAAAAAACTAATTCATACTTGCACAGGAAGAGTTAGTTATCGTAGTTGCCTTTCTGCAACTTGAAAAGTGGTCTGCTCCTACTGAGTTGCAGCTGTGCAGTCTAAGCTGGTGATCCCTCCACTTCATAACAGTAGCCCTGTCACTGGTGTTTAGATATAACCCCCCATATGGGCTCTGTAGACCTTCCGACCTTTTTCAGCATTTGTTTTGTCTTAAACTTCACCGGAGGTGTCTGTTTTTCTACCAACAACTGTTCTACAAGGACATCTAAAATATTTTCCTTCAAAGGTGCTGTTAAACTAACCCTTAATTTTATAAGCTCATCATCTCAGCCTGTGGTAAGGTAACAAGAAGATAAGAGCTCTTGGTATGGCTGTGTAACCTTTCCCACTTTGCAACACTTATCTGACTTCAAGAGGCAGACATCAAAAATATATCATTGTGAATTATTTTCACGGCACATGGGTCTGGCTGCGCTGTGTTTAAAAAAAACCCCTCTCATTCAAGTGCCATGCATATTTTCTGTTGCATACATTCATTGCTGAATGTCAGTGAGAATGGCAGTAGTGTCCTGAACCAACAAAAGCACTTATTCATGTTACCTTTAAGATTGACATTATTCCCACTGAAGTCAATAGGGACACAAGGGTTAACTGTTTAAACAGATGTCTCAGAGCTTCTTGACTTGAGAACAAAAATTGTTCCTATTCCTAAATCCTGGACTGCTCATTAGAACTGCATAACTTTGTTTTTGGATTCTCTGAAGACTGAGAATTCTCAAAGGGGAATGGCTGTGGAGGAAACCAAGAATTATCTGTGAAATTACAATTGTATTATACCAGTTATTACGTTCTAGGGAACGAGGAAACAAAACTAAGAAAAACCCACCAATGCTAAAACATAAATTCAAGATTTTCAAATGTTTAAATTTATCTTGAAATGCTGAAATGCTATTTTATGTTATTATTTTTATCATAATCATGAGAAAGCTTTTTCTTTTATTATTATTATTAAAACCAAACAATATTTAAAAAATAATGCAGAGATGACACAGATAACATTAAGTAAGTCATAATTGAAACCCATATTTCATCTTGGAATTTAAAATGCTTTCCATGTCACCTGAAATTTAACATTAAATTTGCATTTTGTGTTACAGAGTGGATAGAAGTAGTAGTAGCAGTGGTTGTAGTATCTTTATGAAGCATTTATTTTTCAACTTATGATCCATTCAGTGAACCTAAAATGCAGTAGTATTCTAGATCTGAGTGATGGAGAGAAGAAGGATAGAGAAGGAAAGTAGCTTTTGGTGGATGAGGTTGTATCTTGTGAGAGTTTTTAATTTTTATTTCAGCTTATACTTTACATCTTCCATCCCCTTCAGTAATTTTTTTTTGGATGCCCATTGCTGTCTCTACCTGGAGGTCTGCTCTACATCAGTGGAACAGATAAAAAAACTCCTGTGATTGCCTGACTTTGTTCCTATTGTCATCCTGTTGATGTTATCTCAGTTTACTTGGGTCAGAAGGCAACCAACAACCCTCTGCTCTTTCCCTGCTACTGTCACTTACAGCTCTGCATAGTGGATCCACCACTTTACAAAGTTAGAACAATAGCAATTTGCACCCATTTATCACACAGACAGCTGAATACACTTGGTTCAAAACATTAGAGAATCAACCTCCAAATCCTTCTGCTTAATAGCATTGTATTCTAGCTTCAATTGTTCTCTAGACAAAGCAGCCCATAAAACACAGGAGAGAAACATAGCGGTTTTAGAGCATAACATCATATAAAGCATTTGTGAAAGGTGTCTCCGCCCTTTGGGGTTTGGACTAGTTAATCTTTAAAGGTCCTTTCCAACCCAAACCATTCTACGAGAACATAATTCTCACAACTGTGGTCATGGGAGTTTTTTGTTTGTTTTTGTAGTGAAGTGATATAATTTAGGAATAGCAAACCAGAAATATCATCTGGATCAGAATTACACAGACAACATTTTCTGGCATGAGAGGCTGACACTTCAAGGTCACTGCTGGGATTTTGTTAAGATGGAATAATGTCTGGGGAACTGAATGGTCTTACTAGAAAAGTGATATTGTACAAAGAAGGAAAGAAGTGATGAGACTACTAAGAGACCTCTGATTTGCCCTTATGAAAATTTGCCCCTGCCTCATCTTTGCTGAGTGCAGTCAATATTATCTGGAAGGTAAGACCAGACCCAGGGTACACTGAACTTAATTTAGCAGCAGAACTACCATTGCCTTCTACAATCCATGATTTCACACAGAAGCTGCAGTATGAAGTACAACTTTTTTGAGTTATTTGAAAGAACATGAATTTCCATTCAGAGATCCCCTCTCCTCTTACATTGTATAATCAAGATAGGAAGTTTTAGAGCAGCTCATTATAATTGTAAATATCCATCTTCATAAATATCCAGATGGTAAATCACTGTAAAACATCACATAGTAAATAATAGTACTCTCCTTGTTCAGTATTGACCAACAGACTTCCTGGCTTTATCTTCAAGTGAAATAATTATAGAATTGAACTCTATTGAAAGATTTTCATCTACTACTACCAAGCCTTGCTTTTGATATGTATTATTATTGTCATAACAATACTAAAAAAATACTTGTTTTCTCTTTATTTACTTAGCTTTGTAGCGGTTTGTGAATATTCATAGCAAATTTAGTAGTGAGTTTTAATGAAGCATAATAAAATCCAATTTTAAATTATTATTCTATGGAAGCAGAACAATGAGTATTCTTTCACAGTCAGATATGATGGGTCAATAGTTCAATACCTGGCATGTGCTAGCTACTTCAAGTTGTTTGAATTTTTTTAACTCTTTGATTGAAATGTTTTTTTGAATTCCTGGATTTAATTTATGCAATATATACTCAAACTTTAACTTTTTGAGGAGTAAAGTGGGGGAGTGATTACCTGTAGTCCAGAGAGGTCTATAGTGAAAGGTAATGCATACACTAAAATATAAACCTATACAGTTTTATCTTTAATAAAAATGTGATTGTTGAGTAGTTGTTTTTCTAGTGGGATCCTTCAGAGACCAGGTATTAGCCTTGTAACAGCTGATATTTTTATGGTGTACCTTGAAGAAAACAGTGTCTTCTAGATGGCACCCAACCTAGACATTTAAACACTTTGGGATTCAGTGCTGACAACTCTGTACATCTAAAACCAATGAATGAAGGCCACGCTTGCCAAATGGAAGACTACATACACCTTCATGTGTTTTTTAGGGAGGATTCATAGCAGGGCTGTGACTCTTTCATAGTGTAATTGAATGATTCTAGTCTGACATGATGCTTATGAAAAATAATGACCCAAAATCAGGACAATACAGAGTAGAGGTAAGAATGTGAAATTACTCTTTATTTTGCAACAAAAGCACAATTGCCATGCCATATTCCAAATACACTTAAAGGTACTTCTCCAAAATACTCTGATTTAATGTGGTTCCATCAGACCTAAATCTGTCATGATGTGTCCTAGACAAAGCTACAGCAGTTCCACAAAAAATAATTCAAAGCTTTAAAAAGGAGCTTATTCATGCCTAAATTAGAATGCCAAGCTATCTATATAGTCAGAGGAGAGAACTAGTACCCTCAGGAGGGCAATTCAGAGCATCCGAGTGAGATAGCTTTAGGCAGAGTTGTAAGTGTTCCCTATCCATACATATTAATCCTGCCCCGAGGTCAAAGTTACCAAGTTGATACAAACTCATTAAGTCAACCAAGCTTTCTGTGGATGGTGCATACGGAGGTCCGTTCATGAACGCTTGGCCATGCATAGCTCTCCAGGGATTGTCAGTTTTGCTCTTAAGAGGTTGTATATCCCTGATGTCATCGTGAATGAGCATCAGTTTTGCATCTAGCTTTACAGTATTAGAATGAAGTATGGAAATGCTGAGATTCTCATAAAAGTCACTGAGAGGATGTTCACACACAGTGAGTATGGGTATTAAGAGAGAGAAATGCATATATATATGCACATAGGTAGAGATCTCTCCACAGAGTAAATAAAAGCACTCTAGGAATATGTCTTTCTCTAATGTCTAACAAGGAAATCTGGCTTTCATATCATATGCACTGAAAACTAGACATGTGAATATACCATGAATGGAAAATGTAATGCCTAAATGTGAATGTTTGGTGCAACTTTGGATGTCCTAAAGCATGTAAACCCAGCCTAGCTCCAGTCAAGAA
>JAVHNF010043633.1:0-11790 GCA_034783455.1 Micropsitta finschii
AATTTCAGCTATTTGTTTAAGGTATCCACATTTACTAATACTTAAATTTGTAACTAGATTGCAAGGGCTGATCGGTGTCAGCGGCTTCCCTAAACTCTCAAGACATGCAGCTTCTGCACGCTGCTGGGTGTTCTGCTAACTCCTGATTGTGACACTTCCTACCTGCCTTGCAGCAGAGATTATTCAGCAGCATTTAGGGAGCTGGAAGCAAAGTACAGAGGTGGAGGTTTAGTGCTGTTCTGTAGGCTCCCATCAGCACACAGAAGTGGTCTTCCATTCGCACTACCGGGTACCAGAGTTGTTCTGTCTTGGAGATGTGGGTGTGCAGGAAGCACCACATATAATGTTAAACTTTGCATCAACACAATAGTCTTTGTGGAGCTATGGTCTTTGTATAAGAAAGAGCATGGATTTCTGAAGTGCCTTCCTTGCTGAAGGAAACACTTTGTGCATTCCAGCTTTGTTTCTCTCAGTGATGTGTTTAACAAGTGTTGCGTACTGTGCCACCAACTGTGAGAAGCTGAGTGCTAGGGTTTGCTCAGGAGCACTTTCTTTGTTAGCCCTCCACGTCATAATGTAGTTATCTGACTCTTACTTTCTTGCTTCTGAAAGAAGCCATGATGTGTTACGATATTGGTAAAATAATTTATTCTTTCTCATGACCGTGTTATTTTTCTTTGCCTAGACCATGACAAAATGTTTAAGATGAGTGAAAAGATCTTACTCCTGTGTGTTGGGGAGGCTGGAGACACTGTACAGTTTGCAGAATACATCCAGAAAAATGTTCAGCTCTACAAAATGAGAAATGGTGAGTGAAGTAGAACAGTTACTCACTGAGGGTTTGGAAGAAGAGTTAATGATAGGTGCAGTTTACAGCTGATTATTTCTCAAAGTTTCTCTAGCTTTAAGAATTTCAGCTTATTTTAGTGTCAAGTAGAGGTGGTAATGAAGTCAGGATTTAAAAATGCAGTTAAATTATATAGTGCAAACAGAGAGGCTTATCCAAAGCCCAGTTGGCCTATTTGTAATATAAATGACACAACAATAGGTTTGTTAGGAAGGTATTTCAATTACTATGTCTGTTGTGTGACACCCGTTACTGCTTTTCTTGATACATTGGACTGAAAAATTCAGGCTGCATGCCCATGGTATTTTAACTTTTGAAGCCATCTATTGTAATGGTCTACACAGATATGAACTGCCTGATTTTGAGGGCCCTCTTTAAGCTTGTAGCTGTCAGAATAAACTGAAATTAGGCAAATGGCATGAAATTTTGTTACCAAAGACTACCTTTGCTATTTCAAAATAAGGAAGTGAAACATGAATATGGATTTGTACTGTTATCAAATACACACATTTCTTCTCCAGGTTATGAATTGTCTCCTACTGCAGCTGCAAACTTTACACGGCGAAACCTCGCTGACTATCTTCGGAGTCGAGTGAGTAAGAGCTGAAAGATTTTGGCAAAGGCTTGCAGGGGAGAATTCCCATTTTCAAGTAATGGAGCCTGATGAAAAAGCTGGCAGCTCCTGTCTTTAGTGATGAATTCACTTTGAAAGGATGTTTTATTAAAATATGACTTGATTTGCTTATTTAAGAAACTTACCACTTATTAACTGATACAGCTATAGTCTTAAAATTCCAGCCTTGGGCCCAAGAAATGTTTTGTCACCAATGCTGCAGAGAGTGACGTGAATTCAGGCTCTAACATTGAGATAAGGTTGTTGGTTTTCATGCAAATGCACTGAATCCATTTAATGTTCTTGGAAAATGATTTAACTGAGCCAAGCTGTTTGATGTACTTAGCAAAACAAGCCCCTTTTGTAAACAGCAACATGAGGTTTTCCATAAATATCAAATCCAAGTTGAAGCTGTGTTTTCAGGTTACTAAGCTGCAATTACTGATTTTTCTCATGGCAATCTGTTCAAAGTATGAAAAGACATCATGAAGAGGCAGATGGACTTTGAAAGGCCCAAGGTTAGGAAGCATTTAATTGGCATTCTTCTCAGTGTGCTGTATGAAAGAAAACAAAGAATGGGATGCTGAGAATGAAGTTGCTCTGTCATTGACAGTATGTGGGATAAATCATACTGCTGTTCTAACTACACTGTGTGTACAGTAACAAATGAAGGCCAGGACTAACATAAGAGCTGTTCTGTTGAGAATGATGTGTGTGTGGAGTGCAGCTCAGATGCTTCTGCAAGAATTTTGGGAACAGCCAGAGGTCATTTATCCAACTTTTGACATGGGTCACAGCTGCAGGTAGCAGGTTTTTAAAGTCAGAGCAAGTCAGTACAACTCGGTGCAGGGTCCTGCCTCAGTCTCATGCATGCATCTCTTCTGGTTTAAATGACTTCAGCCAGCTATGTGGATTAAACGTGGTTGGTAGGTGACGGCTGGCAGTCATGCTGCTTGCTTTAGCTTTTGTTCAGATGTGATTTGTAAGCCTGTGTGTGTTTTGTGGAATTTGGTGTAATTTTTGAGGTTGACTTGAAGGAGCCATGCTGCTTGGTGCCTTGCCCAGAGGGCCGTTGTCTGCCTGCTGCTAGTGGCTGTCTCCGAGCATCTGATCTGCACAGATGATGTAGGTGAGGCTGACACCGAATGTCCTGCCTGCTTAAGCACAGGCAGCTATTTCTTACATATGATTTAAAGTACCTCTAATGGGAGTAATTTAACAGGGTTTTTGTTGAAGTGGGCCAGCAGGACGTGGCATAGATGTGGTACTGTTATCTTCCTGTGCACCATGTCCCTTGAGGCCTCATCCTCTGTGTGTCTCCCCTCCCTTCTGAGCCCACGCCTGCCTTCCAGCTCACCTGCTCCAGATGGGCAGCACAGTGGGAGGACACTGGCAAAGGCAGATGTGTTTATTTACCGGAGACAAAATGTTGTTGTGTTGCAGATGGCAATGCCCTGGAGCAAGTGGAGCACTCTGACACTACTGTCACACTACAGTGATCTCTGTACTGTAGGGAGAACTCCTTTGCTTTAAACATAGCACTTAATGATTTGTTTGTGGGATTTAGAATTTGATGATAGAAACCTTGCCATCAGATTGTTTTTTTTTTTTTTTCCCTGTGAATTTTGTTACATTTGTGGAATACCAGAAGGATTAACACCAGCTCTCTCTGTCTATTTAAATTGCATATAGGATTCCTGGAGGCTGTTAATTACGTGGGTGATAAAAATAAAAGATGGAAAGGTAAAACATGCCACTGCCTCCTGTTAGGAGTGAGAAAATAGTTTAGAAGTAAAAAGTTTGTTGAGGGAAAAGGTGGTTTGTTGCTGTATTGCTGCTCACCGTGTGAAGCTGTTTGTTGTGGAAGGAATGTGAAGGAGGGTGGCTAACACTGAAACAGCACTTTTTCACGACAGGATACTGTTGTGGCCCAGCCCAAAACAGAGCTTGTTCTGCATTATTAACCACCATCTGGGTTCCTCTGTTATCTAGCTTGATTTTGTTTATGAATGTCGTGGCTCATGTAGGCCAAGTTTCTGGTATCTTGGGAGTGGCTGCCTTGAAGTTCTTCTTTTGGTAGAAGTGTTAAGTGTAATGACACTGGCCTTGTGACTTAAGGCCATTTCATTACTAGGCTCTTTTCTTTACTGAATAGTCAACATGTGGCTTCACATGACATTTTGTTATTTTAAAGCAAGGGGTTTGTGCTCCAGAGCAGGATCTGAAAAGAGTCTTTGATTTCCATTTATGTGTTGCAATTGAGGCAAGCTTAGAAACTGCTTTGGACCCAACTGTCTTTCGCATAGGTGAGTGGTGCTGGAGCTCCTCTTTCCCTGTACCTACTCCAGCACCTCACTTGATTCACCTGCTGATTTGAGTACCAGGTTTAGCACATATAACATACTGCTTAGGTTAGACGGAGGTAGGGAATAGGAAAAATACCTGCCTTGGCTCTTCAAACCCGATGAAGTTCAGTTTCTTGTTGTGATGCTATGTTTAATTGTAGGTGACAGGGTCTGGATTGAGTCCAGAGGAAGACTGCCAGTTCCTTACTCCTTGTCCACGCTTGGCAGGATGCTTCCTTGCACCCACCTTTCCCCCTTTGCTGTGACTTTGGCTTCCGCCAGAAGTCATGCCGCTGCTTGTCACCGCCCAGCCTCCTGCTGCTGGTCTGGTTGCTTTAGAGTATTTATCACAACTGTTCTCTTCTGCTGGAAATTCTGAAGAATTTCACACATCCCTTAATTGCTGTAGTTATTTTAAATCAAACAGCGTAAAGTGCAAAGCTACTTGGGGTGTGAAATACTGCCTCTAAGAGAAAGGTGAGTTTGAGGGGGGGAAAAGGGATCTGCTTGATCCTGGGGTGTTGTTCATCTGCTCATTTGGTAGCCCTTGAATCACAGCAGTCTTCTAAATGCTTGGCATGACAGTGGTTACAAAAGCCAAGGCTGCCTTTGGAATGGACAAAAGGACAAGGAATACCAGTCCCAGCACGAAGATGTTAGTGCCACTAAGCACTAATTTGCTGTCTGCAAATTTCATTTATAGTAATGGAACTAGTAAAGGCATCTTGGATATCTCCTTATGTTTAAATCCTGCCTTTCTTGAGTAATAGGAAGGCATGGGAGCTTTAAGTAGTCTGATAGAACATTAGCAGGAGAACTTACAGCTGAAAAACAGCTTCCAGATTTGTTTAAGTCTATCTAACACCATTTATTTATGGTTGAGTATCTCACATATGCCAATGTTGGTAATTCAAAGTCACACAAGAAGTTGAGTGATTTTGTGTCATGGCTCTTAAATATCAACTTGTGTGATATTTCAGAATAAATAAATGATAAAATAGAGACTAATTAAAGGAATACAGCTGCATGGTAACTTGCTTCCAAGTGTTCTTGAATGCTTTGAAGATTAAATCACACAATTTACAGTAACATGTTTGACATATAACTGTAGCCTGCTTTATTCTTTGTTACTATATGGTCAAAGTAAAAATACAGTATCCTGTGATACTTCTTGTTTTGGGTTTTGTTTTTTCTTTTTTTTTTTTGAGTACAAATTCAGTGGTTTTGGTATCAAAATGAACTTTTTCCAGTTACAGTGTTTTGGCTTTAGGGGGAAATTGTGTTCGTGTGTTTTAATCTATTGTTGGTTGCATCATTTTATTTTCTTGTTGCTTTGTTGATCTAGGCTTTCCAGCACTTTAAGAAATATCCTGTTAGTACTATTAATTTAATAAGAAACATTTTGTAGATAGGAAAATACTGGAAGTATATAAAAGCAGTTTTAAAATATATTTATATACAATTCCAAAATCTTCTTTGAGCCTACATGTAAAAATAACACAGTGCAGGCACGTTTCATGATCTTACAAAGTACATGTCTTGGAAGAAGATGTACACAGACATCTGCTTTATTCATTATGGTGGAACACACTAAACCTATACCGTGAAGGAAATGGCTAAGGAATTGCTAAACTTCCAAGTACACCAGGGTAAAAAGGCATGGCTACATTAATGTGGTTACATGGAAAAGATGTTGATAGGCTCTTGCTGAAGTCATAAACAAGAATCAGAGAAGACAGTAGCTAAATTTATAGTATAAGAAAACTGTTTCCAGCCAAACAAAAATGCTACTGCAAATGGGATGTTGCAGTATCTTAGTAGTCGGGTTTGAGCAGAAATGAACCGATTCCATTGATCTTCTTCATTCACATGGTCAAGTTAGCTTAATGTTAAAGATTAAATACCTGCAATAAAAATCTAACTGCCAGTTAACAAGGCAGTGTAACACTGTATGTAACTGTTTGCGCTGTGTGTAAGCTTTCATATATGCTAAAAGGGCTCTGGTTAACAGCAGCGTGACTGAGAAAAGAGCATGCTAAATTAACAAAGGAGTTCTTAGAAACTGCAAAATGTTCACGTTGTGCTCACATGTTGACAGTAAAACTCAGCAAGTTTTATGCTGAGATGAAAGAATCTGGTGTGAAAACATAATTAAAGTTTTCTGAAGTTTGAATGTGCCATGAAAGCTTTTAAAAATACCCCAGACATGCTCGTTTTCAGGAGAACCAAAGTTTCGTGGTTTTATTTGCTTCTGCATCCTGCGTTACCAAAAGACCCAATCAGTTTTGTTTGAGACCGTAATCTCCTGCGGATGGTATTGGTGTAGTTACTAGTAGCATTTTACGGCAAAGAATTATGAAATCAACCGTGTTGCTGTTCTGTAGGTGGCAGGGGATTAAGATTCAAAGCTTTAGGAGTGGCTGCTTTAATGCAAACGTGGTTTCTGTTTGTAGACCCCCTATCATGTCAACCTTCTCCTGGCTGGCTATGATGACCAGGAAGGCCCTGCCCTTTACTACATGGATTACCTGGCGGCTCTGGCTAAAGCTCCTTTTGCAGCACATGGATATGGTGCATTCCTTACCCTCAGCATCCTTGACCGCTATTACAAGCCAGGTAAGGGGTGTATAGAGAAGAAATATCTCCTGTCACCAATTGATAAATTAAAGGCTTAAACTGAGAGATTGGCGTTTGCTGAGTGCGGTTGCTGTGCTGCAACAGATTTGAACATGGCTTTTTGTTAGAATAAATGTAGCTTTAAAGACTGCCTTCTGGTTTTGCTGAAATGGTAACATGAAACTAGTCAACTCCTTAAAGTGTTTTCCTGTTTGAGGCATAACAGACTGTAAGTGAAGGAAGTTTCAGTTTATCGTAAAACATGACTAGACTGCCCTGGACCATTAGCTGCTAGTAGTCTGTCTATAATAGCATTTTGATAACTTTATCTTCTACTTGCTTGTCTGTTGGCTGTGACATGTACATTTTCCCAGAGTACCAATCTTCAGAGGGCAGTTGCAGGTCCTGCTGCTCCATATCTTGGATTGGCTTTTTGTGTGATAGATTAAGAATGTACAAGTGAGAAGATACTCTTAGCAAGATTATCTTCAGTACTTCGAAGTGGTGGTGACAAAGATTGGTTGGTTTAGTTTTACGCATGTGGTAGCTGTTCGTCATAATTGTTGTACATGTCTGTACTTGTTTGAAGCTTTAATTTCAGAATCCTAATCCAGTTCTTTATAAACCCCATCCCCACTTTACAGATGAGAAAATGTGCAAAACTGGGAATATTGTTAATCTGACATCTTTTGGCTTTAGCTACAGAACTGCTTTTCTCCTGTGTGCAAAGCTGAGTTTAATCTCATAGCAGGATTCTTGGGTTAGTAATCCTTTCATCTCTCCTGCAGGAAGCGTAGCTAACTGTCAGTTTTATTCTAATGGGGCTTCTGCCTGAACAGTGGATGCAGATCTGGAGCAAACTCTAGAAACAAGTTTTGAGAGATTCACAGGACTTAGTTGTTTTCTAGTCGTGTCCCTTGGAAATGCAACTGCTCCATTTTCTCCATTCCTTGTGAGAAGAGAAAAATAGTGAGCTACAATACGTTGTCATGGCTTGACATCCCTATAGAGCACTGGATTTCATCCTAACGTGTGAGAATAGCAGGGGCATCACACACGTGCCTTTCCCATTATTAAAACTAATACCCAGCAGGAGAGGCAGCACTAAAACCAATCTCTACCTACTGTCCCTGACTTACAGCCGGCTGTGGACAGATGGAGCTCATTTGAAACTGTAATAAACTGGAGGAGGGAGAGACGTCCGGACTTCTTCAGAGCCTGGTCCCTGGCCATGGGAGGCAGAATTCCGTCATGCTTCCCATTCAGTGTAACAAATCGATTCTCAATGGCTTGTTGCAGTGTGAGCGCTTCGGTGCAGGGCATCCTCGGTACATCTGGAAAGTGTTTTCTGTGAGCTGGGAAGGAGAGGGTTTGGTGCTCAGCTGAACAGTTGTTTAAATTTAATAAAGTTTCTGTTGGGGGAGATGGCCTCTAATGAAATCAATCTGTGGATGTTTTCTCTTTTCAGGTATGACACGTGAGGAAGCTGTGGAGCTCCTAAAGAAATGTCTAGAGGAGGTGAGTTGCCAAACTTAGACCCTTATGATCTTGAGAAAAGAACGTTTGTTTGCATTCATTTGCTGATATTTTCCTCTTCCTCTTGTCGCATTTTTTGGCTGCCTTTGCCAGAAGGGGTAATAAACGTACACTGACCAGATGTGGAAGAGCTACTGAGGATTTGTGGGCACTTGCATTGACTTAGCATGGTTCATGTCCTTCAGAATGTAAACTTGAAGCTTTTCTTTACTTCTTCTTCTTCTTCCATGCTTAGCATAATATTGATACTGTCTGTAACTGGGGTTTTATGTTTTTCTGAGCATAATCCAAGCATCCTTTTGTGACTTCTGTTGCGTTTTAGTGTGTACTTCTGAGTGTGCTTCTCTTCCAGCTTGTGAAGTGGTATCTGAGGCAAAGCTTTGGCCTTAAAGTTCGTGATCAATTTTAGTGCAGACATAACCTTTCAGACTCAAAGGCTTTTATTGTAGGAAAATGTCCTTTATGGTTGTCTTTAAGAGATTGAATTGAATGTAACTGGGAAGAAGCCTCTGGGAAAACAGCACGAAGGAGTACACTAAAGAGGTTCTGTTTGAAGTACCTTTGATACATACACTTTGTGCCCTAAGTTGTAGCACATTCTGGCCTTCTTGCATAAATATCTTCCTTGTTAACAGGATTGTGTATTTTCCATCTCCAGCCTAGGCTTAGTCTTACTACAGAGAACATACTCGGTCTAATTGATTCCTGAGCAGTGAAGAAGTCAGTAGTTCCTAATATTTCAGGCTATTAGAACCAGGATGGAAATGTTGATGTACAACAGTGTATCCCTGAAACTGTGCTCTCCTCTTTTATTTAAGCTTTGAATGAATCTCACCTTTTGTCTTTTTGTCTTTTGTTAAACAGCTTCAGAAACGCTTCATCCTCAATCTGGCTTCTTTCACTGCCCGGTTCATTGACAAAGATGGCATCCATGACATGGAAAAAATACCCCTTTCAAAAGCAACGTCCTAACCCCTGAGATCTTTCTTCAGCAGTCTTCTGTCTTTTTTTTGTTCACTTCTGGGTGTTTTTCTATTCACTTGGAGCACACAAGTCATGTACTGCACTGGGAGATTGAATAAAGGTTGACATTTATATAGCCAGTTTTATCTTTTTATTCCACTGATCCTTCCTGAGAGTATTTAAGTAAATTGTTCCACAGAAAAGGTGAAACTTGATTTACTGTTCATGGGTGCACATGCAGGTTGCTTATCTTTCCTCTTCTCAGATTTCACCCCCCCCAAGTTTTCTTACGTGTGGAAAAACCTGGTAGTATATATTCTAGATGACTGTGCTGTCACCCACTCGTAATTAAAGCTCAGCAAACACCAGGCAAGTGTTTCATGCTAAACATAGAGCATCTGCTTTATTTTTCTAAAGATGTTACCACCGTTTGCTTTATAAAACAATAATAATGAAGCTTTCAAAGGCTTAATTTGCTTCTGTTAGACTTTGTTTCTGTCTGATCCAAGTAGAAGGTGAACGAAAAGATCTGCAAGTAGAAAGGATTTTAAAATATTAGTGGCATTGTAACTCACCTGGCCATGGTTCTGTTTCTGGGAGAGAATATTCTCCTGCTCTCACAGTGGACTCATAACTACCTTAAGTATTTTAAGTATAAACTGATGTATCAATAGTGTGGGTTTTTTTTTAGTTGATGTGTCTGTACATTCAGAAGCACATGAAAGCAGTTCAATGAGAAATAAAACTGCAGCACTACCCATAAATCTTTGAATTACTCACAACGAGCTAGAGCTTTGTCTCCATGAGAACAATCACTGATCTGTCTTGGCTCTAGATGATGCTTCCATTTAAAAACTCCATTCAGAGAACAGCCTTAGATAATTATCATGTGCCTGATCCTTGCTGTCTGCCCGGAAGTGATTCTTCTGAGACCAGTTTTCATCGCTTCCCTACTTGAATTTGCATTGGGTTAACCATTTAAAATGCTCTGTTTGGTTGCTTATTTCATGTTTGAATAAGCTTGTAAATAGAAGGATGGATGTGTACATGATGATGTACAGAGTGTATGTACTGGTGTGGCATGGCCTAACACCTCAGTTGGGAAAGGTAAGTAACAGACCTAACTATTCTATTTGTCAAAGTTTTTTTGGTCTTGCCTAAGTATGTGTTTGGGAATGTTACTGTCTCCCACAGAAAGCTGTCGGTAAAGACCAAATATTCCCATCTTACTGGCCAGGTGAGAGCTGGATTAGAGACTGGGGCTTGCTTCATGCTACAAGAAATTTGCAGCTCCAGTGCCTTAACTCATCCTGCCCTTACTTAAATCTAATTCTTAACTCAAGTTCCATCAGGCTTTGCAGTTGAATTCTTTCCAGAATGAGTTTAATTATCAGCTGGTTTTGTTGTAGTCACGGCTGCAATGGCTTTTATTTAAGGCCAATGGTAGATAGCTGAAACAACTTGCTAAAATTTACTTTCTCTTTTAAAAACCTTTTCAGACTTTTGTGTACTGAGCAAAGCCATGCTCTGCCTCATGATTTTCTCCTGGCAGGTCACATTTAACATGAGTAGAGCCTGCGTGTTCCAGTTCTCTGATTGAAATCTCACCCCTTCATGTTGCATTAATGTATTTGTTTAGCTTAATATGCAGCATCTCTAATTTACTTTACCACTGATGTTGAATGTTTTTGCAGGTTTCTTGCCTCGCTTTTCAAAGCCGTCGTTGCGGAGGGGCTGAGCTGATGTGAAATCTTTGTCACTGCATATCAAAGTGCTGATGTCTCCTTATTGGAGGTACTCATTATTTCAGACACCAAACCTGGGGCGTGGTGCTGTGAGATTGAGTCTGGCAGAGAATCTGCCTGGAGTTTTTATTGGCACCTATTTGCATGCAGGTGATTAATAAACATAAAACAATTATTCCCTTGCAAACACCCTTGCTGGATTCGGGTCAGAGTGGAACATATGTTTTGCCTGAGGGCAGGGCCCAGGATCTGAATCCCCCATTGAGTGAAGATCCAAGGGTTTGCATCAGAAGCCAACAGAGCAGCAACCTCTAGGAATGAATAAATACAGAGCTTTATTTCAAACCGTCAGAACAAAGGAACTGGCCCACAGTGGGGTTTGACTGTGGCCTCTGATGAAGTGGATCCTTTTAAGGACTTCCCAAGAATTTACACTTTTTAAGGAAAGGTGTGATACTCCTGCTGTGTAACTTTGGATTGTTTTAAAGGTCTACAGTGGTGATGTTTGAATTCAGAAGCAGTCAGTTTTCATTTTTGACAGTGATATATGGAATCTGAAATCAGTGGTTTAAGTTTTCCGTTATCATGGAAGAGAAGAAAACTTCTTACCTGCTTCAAATGTAGCCCTAAAGCTTTTGGAAACCATATTTTTCTTAGAATCCAGGAATCCCTTCTGTAAAGAATTCACCTTTCCATTTGAGAAGCATCTGTGTCTGTTGTGACAGACCTCTCTTTCTTAAGAAATCTGGCAGAATTGAGCATTGCAAGCACTGCTCTCTACTAACAGTCTTTGGTTCTTTGTATTATAAAAAATGAATGTTGTAAAGCAGGCTAATGGAGTCCTCTGGCACTGCAGCTACAGTGAGCCGTTCTGCTTTGCTCTGGCTGCTAATTCTGACCATATGTTTTGCTACCAAAGCCTCAGGGCCTAAAGAGTTAACAAGGCACTTTTTCTTGGTGTAGGTTTCCTGTTTAAAGAAGGGCTCTTCCTGAGCACCGTGCATGTAACAGATCATTGCACCAGCTCATCTCTGCTTGGACCTTGCCCCAAGATCGGTTTACACAGGGGAACAGAGCCTCTGTGCCTTGGGCCACGTTAGCTTGGGAGTGTTTTGCTGGGAGAAG